>JAQGBT010004328.1:0-16884 GCA_034698585.1 Disparrhopalites patrizii | reverse complement strand
AGAGAGACAAAAGGATAGAGAAATAGAGGGAAAGAGTGTGAAAATGATGCAGAAATAGAGAGAAAGTGAGAAAGAGATAAAATGATGCAGAAATAGAGAGAAAGTGAGAAAGAGAGAAAATGATGGCGAAAGAGAGAAAATGAGAGAGAGAGTCCGGCCAAAGTTCGAGATAAAGCGTAAAAAGGAGGCCGGAGTATTTACATAGGGATTTGTTTCACAGCTACTCCTCCATGTACTCCATTTGTGTATGTAGTGTAGAGTGAATTCAGGGGAAAGAAGTCATAGGAGGGATAAATAATTTCAGATTAATGAGACTTTTATAGGAAAGGCGCAGGTCCACATATGGAAGATTTTTTCCGAGGGGTGCGAACAGGGAGTTGGCAGAGATAAAAATTTATTTCCAAGTGCGAGAGTTGAACAAGTTTCTTCTTCTTTTTCTATCTCCTCCTTCTTTTGATTTTATGGAAATAATTGCTTTATACCTCCTCGCCATTTCACTTTCCCCTCCGAATGTGTTTCCTCCCATGCAAATACGCCTTGCTACATACTCCAGACAAGGCGGTGGATGGGGAAAGTCAAGAGATTTAGATTTAGGGAGGTTGGAGGAAGCGGCGGAGGAGGAGGTTGGACGGGGAGGAAGAAGAAGAAGAAAAAGAGCTTGATTATAGGGAGGATGTTGATGTTGTTCCTCTGCAGGATATTGATGGTGTTCCTACCAAGCGAGCCTTCTGATTGCTCGCAGATGTAACGAGATCTGCTCGAGATTAATGAACACTCGCTCCGTCCGCCACCCAAACACTTCCCTCTCTCTCTCTCTTTCTCTTTCTCTCTTTCTCTCTCTCTCTCTCTCTCTCCCTTTCTCTCTCTCTCTTTCTCTCGCTCTCCCCCTCAACTCCAGAAAAGGGAGAGTTAATGGGAAAAAGTGGCCTGGCTTAATTCCTTCCCTCCACCTTTTCACTTGTTTCCCTCATTTTTCCTCTACCCTTTATCTCTCCAACAAATTACACGAACCGTCAGTTGACAATCTCCGACAACAACACGCCTACACAGATTAGAACGTCATCTCAAATTCTCTCTCTATCTCTCTTTTGATTCCCCCCCCCAACTTACGTCAATTAATTATCTTTCCCTCCCGGATGTTGTCCCATCCCACATTGGACTTGTTTTGTCCTAGGACCAACTACGAAAGGGAAGACTCAATCTCAATATTTATGTAACTTTCCCCCGAAGCTGGAAGGCCACTTTAATGAGCCAAAAAAGGAGGACATAAGAATATTCACGGTTAAATAGAGGTTTAAAAAATTGGTTTAAAAATGTCCCGGGCCTTTCCTTGGGGTTTTGATGGGTACAGGCGTAATTATTTCTGCTTCTTCTCCCTTCTGACAGCAACATATTAAAGGGGAGAAAGCGGTGAGGCGATAGCGGAAGAGGAGGATGCTTATCTACCGAAGCAATCTGCATTTCCTCAGAGCCGGGTTTAATCGGATTTTAAATGAAAGGGACGTGAGAGGAGATGAGAAAGGAAGGAGGAGAATTGTGGGTCGGATATCCCGATAAGGGAATTCCCATCAGGTAGCCCAACAACAAGGGATTTCCGTGAAGGCTTCTCACTGTCTTAGCTCATTCCGAAATCTTAATCTTCCTTTCTTGTGGGCAGTAAGGAGGAGCCGAGAGCGACAAGGAGGAAGAAGGAGCAAAGGACGAAGATGCCTTTAGATGGTGGGAGAACAAGAAAGCTGGAAATGATGGGCATTATAATGCCCGGCTGGTGTGAAAATAAAATACCGCCAGGATGAACAATAATTCAGATATGCGAGGGGCAACGCCAACAAAGGAAAACCGAAGACAGATGCATTTTCATTTAACAATTAAGAAGACCATTTGTTACATGTCAATATGTATTTTCACGTGTCTAATTTAATTTTTTTAATATTTGGAATATAAGAACACAATTTAGCAGGACTTTCTCCATAGCTTCCCCTGATTTTTTATCCAACTTTCTCCATAGTTTTTCCAGATTTTTTTTTATCTGACTTTGTCCATAGTTTACCCTGATTCTTTATGCAACTTTCACCGTAATCGTCTAATAATGACTTGGAGGCTTCAGGCTTCAATATGATTTTCTACGGCAAATGTGTTTTCTCCCTTTGAAGAGAAAGTTTATCCTTCAAATTAATCGGAACTCGCTCTTGTTGCCCAGCACAAAATGCTTTCCCTCGCCCTTTTTCGATTGATCTACTTCCTCTTAGGTGTGTATTTCTCCAGTATAAATACAATATTTTTGTATATCTATACACTGTTTTTTTTTCAAGTTTATCTTCCAGTAAGAATCCCTTCATTTTTTAGGAATATGCTTTCCCCCGGCTTTTCCCTAGCTGTTATCGTGGCCCTGACTGAGTGAACGATTTGGGTGGAAATCACCTCTGCCCTCTCAAGAAAGGGGTAGGCGATGCATGCAAATCAAAGTGGAGGCAGAAGGATAAGGAACATACATATGTATAAGATTATAAACGCTCATCTTCCCGGATCACTCACACGTTGAGTAAGGCTCAGATAAAATTAGGTTAAGTCTCAAATCCTTGTAAGAATCCTCTGGGCTTGAGTGGTAAGTATGTATCCTGTAATTTATGAAGGAGCATATCTCTCCCATTCCAGCCTATACCTACATGCTCCCTTATTTATTGGTAGGTATACGTGCGGGGAAGGGGAGAGTCAGGAAGAAGGGCTTTTCAATAAATTCCAGCTTATTTTGCCCAAGCCCTTTCCGACGTGTACCTTTTAAAACTTATTTGTCCTTTTCCTTACCTTATTCCTTCCTTTTTAGCTCTTCTATATCTATAACTATAAGAAAGTGGAGTGTGTAGGTGCATAGCTCCTAACAATCTCCTCTGTGGCTTTCCCTCTCACGCGATAAGCTTTTAAAGGGACCTCAACCCGAGTCAAATGTTGTGTACACTTGTTGGGAGGAATGTGGCACTCCTCCGGAGGAAATCAGGTGGGGGCATCTGGATGGGGAGACATTCAATTCCACTCCCTTGGAGCTTAAGTCTTTGCTTGGACTTTTAGTAAAAAAAATATAAAAAAAAGATAGGAAGCTCAAGGCAAAATCCTTTTTGGTTCGAGTGCAACACTCAGATATGAACAGTCCTTAAAATATCACAATCAACCAAGCAAATTCCAAACTGATCCCGAAAAGCTTACAAGGTCCCATATCCTTCCTCTGCAAATGAGTTTCCTTTCCCCTTCCAAATACCATCCAAGAGCATCCAAACAAAGCTTTCTCCTTACTATTTCTCCTCTCTCTCTCCTTCTCTCTTATACTTTCCCATCCAACTTTCTTCCATGGCCACGCATACGCCTTTCTCTTCACCCATTAACTTCCTATAATAAGATTGGCTCATGCTTTCTCCCTGTAGACCCTTTCTCCTTTCCCTTTCTCTTCCTCCCTTTTTTTCCTCTCGCAATCTTCGGGCTTCTGTTTTTCTCCTGCCGCCTCCACTTTTTCCCGTCTATCCTTCTTCTTCGTCCAAACAAAAACTATGTCGTTGAACAAAAAGAGAATTGTGAGAGGAGCGAGAGGACTTGAGAGACAGAGAGACAGAGAGAGAGAGAGAGAGAGAGAGAGAAAGGAATGGTAAATGGTAATACTGGAAAAGGCTGGTTGTGACTTGGAGATAAGCACAAGACTTTTTCAATTATTTCGGCTCTAAATGTGTCAGTGGGTCTTTGCAGACAAAGTACTCACCTTATGATCAATCTTCCTTGCCATCCTCCTCCTTTTCCTCCTCCTCCAGAGGGAGATTGATCTCCCTACAAGATATGCATTGTTATAGTCCCAAACATGTATCTACAGGCTCACTATTTCTCCTTCCGATCCCAAATCCCACCCAATGTCTATTTTTCATCCCCCTCCGACTACGTACCCTTCTCGGCCACTTTTTTTTTTTACTTAATTCCTCTCTTTCCCTCCTCCCGTGGATGAGGGGGAAGTGGAGGAGGAGTAGTGGTTGGAGGAGGATATAGGCCTTGCCATGAAGAAAGAAATATAATGGAAGCGATTTCTCCTTGATGGACTTTTGTTGATGGTACAAATAGTTAATTACACAAAGTTTATCCTCTGACATGGAAGGGTTGAGGAGGAGGCAGGGATTTTTTTGCTCCTCCATCCACATCTCCTCCTCCAAGCAATCCAAAGGAAATGTGAGAGTGAGTGAGTATCCTGGAGACGACGGAGGAATAAAGAGAGAGAGAGAGAGAGAGAGAGAGAAGGAGGCGAGAATTAAGGTGGTAAAAAAAACTTTGCGGAGTTTTTGGGGATGATGAAGGGGGCGAGGCGCCGTAAGTTTTTGGCGGAGCATATATAGCACTCACTCCATATTGAAGTCTAACGTGAGGGCGAACTTCAGAAAGCCGATTAGGCATCTTAATCAGGTAACAAAGAGGGAGCCGTCCCCATGTAGAAGGCATGCTTTCACGCAAAAATGGTAAGAATAAGCCTTTTCAACGTCTCACCTTCTCCGTCCGTTGGCCAAAGTGAAGCACAAGAAGGGAAAAATGATGCTTGGGGAGAAAGAAAGAAATGGCGAAATAAACGAAGGAAAACAGAGGGACTTTGGGGGAGAATTGGAGGTGAAAAATCCAAATGCACCCAACTCATTTGTTAATGTCTTCATCCATTGACCGGTTCATCCTTTTCCAAGTAGCCTTTTTTTCCCTCTTGAAACCCCGTACAGACTTTCACCTAACGTCCGCCCGTCCTCAAAGCTCCCATTATCCTCATGGCCACTACTTTCACCCTGCTTTTTGCATTTTCACATCATTTAAAATGAGTGCACGTGTTTCCTATCCATGTATTCCCCCTCCCGCGGCTCTCTTTCACTCTTTGTCCTTACGCCATTTTGCCCTTATTTTCCATGTACTTTCACTTTCTTCCGTTAGTGGTTTTTCTAATTCATCCGCGGTCGCTTTAGAAACTATCATTCATTTTCCAAGGTGCCAAGTTAAGGGCTACGCAAAGAAGAAAATGTCGATAGGACGTCGTTTCTGGGACTGGCCGTAGCCATAAACAATATAAATGTAGCCGTAGATTCAGTTTTTGCTGAAAGAAAATCATTCCGTTCACGAAGCATTGCCCCGAATCAAAACTCCCCTCACTCTCCCAACTACTTGACATGCAAACGGGCTGTCCGATTGGGAATATCCTTCCCTGGGACTTTCTTTCATTTAAAATTCAAACTCAGAATTCTATCACACCTTTATTGATGCCCGCCCCTACCCGTTCTTTGAATATATCTTTGAAGGGTAAGGGCAGTTTTCGTTGGAGAATTCTTGTTTTTTCTAGAGTCTATAGTAATTGTTCAATAAAATCTACACTCCTGCTCAATCCCTTTCTTCTGAGGTAGCCAAGAAGTCACTAAAATGTTTTTACGTGCAGTGAAAGTACGTGAAGCGGAGGATGGAGCAAGACCAAAGACGGTTTGAGGGGTTATTACCCCTCATAAAGTAGTTATGGAGCGTGTGGCACGTAGGTGGGCCGCAATTAAATCATTAAATTTTATTTGCCTCCCAATTAGTCCCAACGCCCAGAGCATTTTCAATGCCTCATAAAAACGGTGGTTGTATACGCTCTTCGGAATTTCGCCTCTCAATTTGAAATTAAGCACACAGATGACGTCATAACTATTTTAAAATTCTACCAAATAAATTATTATTATTTTTTATTTAGCATTCATCCTTGTTTCCTCGGGTATATTTACCGGATTTACTCATGGAGCGACAATCGACAATATTGAGATATTCAAATTTCACGGGGATTTTTTAGAGTACTTAATTGGTTGGAGAATTTTGAATGAAATCTTCAAAAATAAATATTTATGTGGGACTAGTTGAGGTAAAAACATGGATCCTTCGTGCCCACCTTCAGTGTTCCCATGGCTCATTGTTTCTCTGGCTATCTCCCGCGCCCATAAGCATACATATGGATTCATACGAGAGAGAGAAACGATGCGGCAACGCTGTAGATCTTAAACGTGGAGCGTACATATGCACGCCGTTTTTGTTTTTTTTCATTTTTCGGTGCCGGCGCAAGTTAAAGTCCATTATTGTATTTTTTTACCAGCACATTCTTTATACTAATTGTAAGTACTAGCATTTTGGTAGCCAAAACCGTGGACGTTTACTTGCGCCGGCAGTCAAATCGGGGGTTTTGTGAGTATGGGAAAATCCGGGTGGAATTCCCCAATTTTTTTAATATTTCCGGGTGGAAACATTTTTTAAAATTTACTCCTTAGTGGATATATTTTGGGATAGACCGATTTCCGACAAACATTTCTCGTTGGCTGAAAAAAATAAAAACGTTTTCTACATTACCCGGGTTTTCTCCTGACCCGTTCAGGTAAAAAGCAAAAACATAAAGCCAAAAATAAAGTCAGCATTTACATAGGTTACAACGGTTTAACTATATTTAATTACAGCTTAATGCTGAAACTTTTTCCTTTTCCTTCGATTTGTAGAATTTTGCTTAATGTTGAAATTTGATTTCAAAATTAAATTAAACTAAATGAAATTTGATCACCGGCCATCCTTATTGCTTCTTTCAGTGATCACATTATTTTTTCTGTCGAATCTCTTTTGAACACCACTAATAATTGAAAATATGCGGAGCTACTTTTGAACACATATTATCTCTTCACAAGCTTTAGAGGAACTCGCAACTAAATTATTGTGCTATATGATGCCTTGTTCAAGCGAAATGGAATTTTTCTGCCGTTGTGGGATTTCTTTTGCTAAATTTATTAAATATCATTAAAACAGCACGGGTGATTAGAGAAAGCGGGATAGTCCAAAACAATACATTTTTAATCTTTCCCTGAAAATCTACGGAAATCTCCCGAAAAATCTTCCTCGACGCCGATTCTGTTTTCTTGAGCGGTTTTACTCGCGTGTTTAGGGCAAGAGTCACTCTTAGCAATATTGCAAGACAGCAAGTGTGGCTGACTGCTTATGAAATTATTACAATTTGAAGGTCTTTTCTCATGCAGTGTGAACGCCATAGCGTGGAAATGAAGGGATTTTGCTACAAGAATCAATGACATCGACTGTGAATGAGTTGGCTGGAGCAGCGCTGGATTTAATTCAATCATCCCCACGTGTGTGACTATTAAAAGGCTCTGTATTTGTGTATATATTAGCTCAGTAGTTTTTTTGCCTCCATTATTTCCCCCAGACACAATTCCCATCCACTTTCTTTTCTCTCACCGCTTGCTTCCTCCTTCCTTTCCCCAAGATTTCCCTCCTCTCTCTCCCGGTGTAATCCATGGGAAACCTTAGCTTGTCTTTGGACTAAAGTCTTTGGAACGAGGCCATTTTCCCCGGCTTATTGTCACATTTACAGTGTCACTTGATAAGCTGGAGCAAGCCCTAACAATGCACTTGGGCCCTTTCTTATTCCTCCTCCTCATATAGATCCTTTGGAGAGGGAAAGAGAGAGAGTGAGAGAGAGACTTTCTCCAGTTTTGGAGCTGTCCCAAGCTGGAAGATGGAAAAGGAGGGAGAAAACACGACATGCAAAACATTTCCGAGGGGAAATCGCCTCCTTAATGTCTCCTTGTCCCTATCTCCTCCGTGTTGTTCATATCCTTTCTCCTAATAATACAACTAGTGTTCACTTAATCAGCTCCACGATAGAAAAAATCCCTTTCTTTTTTTTAAAAAAAGGCAAGATTCCTCTTCTCAAGCATGAGAACACATGGCTCTCATGCTTATTAACTCTTTATTGGGCGAAATGCCTCTCTTGTGTGTCCACAAGTCCCCATTTATTCTCTCATTGTCTTTCTCTCTCTCTCACTCTGTCTCTCTCTCCTGCTCTCCCAATTTCCTTGTTGTAGTCTGGGATGATAAGTTGACTTTCGTCCTCGAGAGTGGCACGGGCGTTTTGGGTGTAGCATGTAAATGGGCGCATCAGAGGCAATTCAATTGTTAAGAGCCGACAATTCTTGAGGGCCATAAAGAGAGGTTGGGTCTCCAAAGCACACTCAATATAATACTAATATAAAGAATGACCTTTCCCACCCGCGTTCAAGGATTTGTTCCACAAGAGAGAGAGAGAGAGACAGAGAGAGAGAGAGAGAGAGAGAGAGAGAGAGAGAAGGGAAAGAGAGCAGTATCCAGATAAGAGAGAGATAGGGGGGCAAAGGGAGAGAGAAGTAGATAAGAGGGAGATTTTTCTGGGACGAGGAGCTTAAGACGAATATGAGCTTTCCTTCTCATTCCTTTGCCAAAGGAAGTGCCTTTGAAGAGCCCTCCCCTCCCCGCTTCCGTTTTGTCACCCTCCAGAAAGGGGGTTGTGAAGGGTGACAAAATGTGGGGGGAGACCCAGGACATGAAGGGGGAAGTTGGAGGTGTTTTTCCAGGAGATGATCGCCAGAATCAGGATCAGATACTGCTGTCCTGACAAGGATACATCGGGGGACGGAAGCAGAGCTCCGAATGAATCCAATATTTTCAAGGTTTTTGCTTTGTATTCCATTCGAATTTGAAAATTCGACTTTTTTATAGCTACTACTTGGGTTCGGATGGATTGATTTTTCGAATGGAATAATGCCCCCGAATTGAATTTGAAAAATGAAGGACATTGTGATTTGAATTCGGTCTGTATTGGATTCTTAAATTCGAAAACAATTCCATTCAGATTTGTATTCGAATTAATTTGAAAAATGAACGAAATTGTGATTTTAATTCGGTTTGTATCCGATTCTTAAATTCGAAAAATATTCGAATTGGATTCGAATCCTATTCGAATATACTAATAATCCTAAATATCGTCGTTTAAGACCCAGTAATTACTAAATGCACGTAAAACTAATGCCTGAAATACACGTGCTAAAAACGGCTTTCGCATCTTTTAGGCAAATTATCACCTCTTATGGAAAACCAATACCTCAATAGAATCGAGTATTTTGTGAATTCGTATCCGTATTCGATTCGAATTTACGTACAAATACTCATTCTAGATTTGTATTTGGTTTGGATTCGTTTTAGGAAGCAATTTCGATTTTTTACTTGTACTCCCATTCGATTCGAATTGAACCGAAGCCAGAACATTTGGATTCGATTCGGTTTGAATTCGGTTCGAATTCGAATATTCGAATATTATTCTCATTCTTTCGGAGCTCTAGCGCGGAAGGTCCATTGGAGGACTTTTACTGGGAGCATCCTTCACACTGCAAAAGGGACAAGAGGAAGGCCGATTCTCCATATATTCTCCTTTTTGACGATTGCAAATGATGTCGGGATTGCGGAGTTGACTAGAAATGAACATACTCAAGCCAACTTTTTCCTTCTATCGCCCTCTTCCTTTTTTCCCTTTCTCTTTCATCTGCCTCTCTTTCTTCTGTCTGCCTCTCTTTCCTCTCTCTTGTCCCTGTCTCTCTTTCCTCTCTCTGTCTCTCTTTCCTCTCTCTGTTCCTCCGTCCCATTCCCCGCCTCTAAGACCTTGTTCTCTCACCTCAATTTTTCTCCTCGGCCCCGATAAAAGCCATGGTGTCAACAGAGTGGAGGAGGACACGTCGGTTTCAAGCCTAATGCTTTTACCAACCCTTTGATCATTTGTTCTCCCCCCCCCCACAATTCATGACTATCATCCAATACTTTATCCATTGTCACCCCGAATTGTGAGGGCAACCCGGAAATTCGGGGAAGAGATGAATGGAGGGAGACGGAGAGGATGGGAGAAGGCCGGAGAGGGAAGAGGAGACAAAAAGAAAGGAAGAAGTGGTGAGAAATTCAGGGTTTTTGGTTCTTCTGGAAAATCCTGGAAATCCTGGAAATGTCAATGCATCTGTCTCATCCCTTTAAGAGCATACATGAGTTGAAATTCTTTAGAAAATAGCACGTGGGAAGTTTTTTCATCTATCCCTGCCTTTCCTTTATTTCCGTCCTTTTTTTCTCTCCCTTTCTCTTCCACAGGTCTTTCAGGGCTTTCCCTCTCAACTTTCTCTGTTGTCCTTTTCCCTCTTACTCTTCGTCTATACTTGGGCCTTCCTTGTCCTTTGTATTTGTATACTCTATACAACGTCTGCCACTTGGATGAGCGTGTCCTTTTGCCCCCAATCAAAGCTTAATATGTGGCTCGTGGAAATTACTTTCCCATTACTTGCTCATACGCAGTAAATAGAGGGAGTTAATGAGTTGCAAACAAATTAGAGCCATATGGGACCCCCGGATTATTTTTAATTTCCTTCAATATAATTGCTAGACTTTTCTCTCCCGAAAAGTCTCTGTAATTTCCAGGAACAAAAATCAATTTTCCCTCTCCATGAACGCCCCACTTCTGTAGGGAAGAGAGTGAGAGAGGAGAGAATTGGGTAGTAAATGCGTATTAGTAGGGCATAAGATGTGGTGTAGATGAAGTGGATTTCTCTCCCAGGACATTTTTATCGCACTTTAAAGAAAGAAGTGACAGTCTTTATGGGCGGAAGAGGATGAGGTCGTAAAGAAAAAATTATTTTCTCCCTTTTTTACACACACACGGTGGGGATGGGAAAAAAATCAAAAGAGCTACAAGGAATAAACAAAACTCTCCATCCGACCATTTTATGAGCTTTAAAAAGAGGAATGGGGAAGAAACTCACTCGGAGTCGTATGCATGGTAATTTTTTTTGTCTTACCTTTTATTACTCTTTTCAATTTATTACCTTGAGCCCCAAAAAAAGTAATTTCTCTCTCTCTCTCTCTCTGTCTTCACATAAAAACTTGTGTTGGATACAAAATATTAATGACATCCCGGCCCTCATCCTAATGAGACGACCTGCGAGAATGGCTCCTGCCCCTTTTACTTCTCACTTTTACAGCTGTCGGAGAAGGAATAAGGAATGACAATGTCGGGGATGGCTTTTACGGACACAGACACGGGAATATGCATAAAGAGCCTTTTTTTACGAGGGGAAGTGAGAGAGAGGATCACGGGGAAACGAGGTTACTGGCAGAGAATGAGAAATGAAAAGTTCAAGAGAATGAGAGAGAGAAAAAAAACTGGAGATGATCCGAGAAGGACGATGATGACGAAAAAGAAAAGAATAATACAATACAGAGTTTTTGGGATTGGAAGAGGAAAATGAAAAGAGAGAGAGAGAAAGTGAATTAAGATTCCTCGCAGGAATTCCCAACAAGTTCGTTCCTTCCTACGCAGAGAAAGTGGTGAAAGTGGAGAAAGTGAAGAAAGTGGAGAAAGTCTCTAATCTCCCCCGGATTCTCTTGGTTCCTCCGTAAATTCCCTTTCAACCCTTCCTCCAATGTCTTTTGCATGTCCCTCCTTCCACCCATTTCCTCCGGTATCCCGTCCGCCCCGCACGTTGGGGTCTTCTTCCCTATGAAATGCTCTTGAGAGGAAGGAGGGCGAGCTAGGAACTCTTGGAATTCCAGGGGAAGCCTGACAGGCATCATTCATCTTGTGGATTATTTATGTCATCGTATCATCAGTGCAATGCCGCCACTCCCCGCCGGAACCCGCACGTTCCCTCCTATACGCGTGAATGTCAGTGCACGTGCAGGATAGAGAGAGAGAGAGAGAGAGGGGGAAAAGAATAGAGAGAAAGTCAGAGAGAAAGTCTCCATGATGATAAGTGCCAGGAGCAATTGGAAAGCCGGCTAAAGGAGGACGAGTCGTGATGCACAACTTTTTTTTTCGCTCCTTCCAAAAAAAAAGTTCACTCCATTACGTCACTTGGAGGGAGTGAAAGTAGCTTTTGGGAATAAAAATTTTGAGGGGAACGTGGGGGAGGAGAAAGTAAAGAGAGACAGCAAAGAGGGAAAGTGAGAGAAAGTCGAGAGGGAAAGAGAAAGTTGAGAGAGATCAAAGAAAAAAAGTGAGAGAAAGTAAAGAGAGAAAGCAAAGAGGGAAAGTGAGAGAAAGTAAAGAGGGAAAAAATGATAGAAGAGAGAGAGAGCAGGAATGATAATGACATTAAGAGTTGAGAAATGTTGAAAAGTAACCTTTAGCACAGGCACCCGTGAGATACTGGGAAAGTCTCTCCTATCACAAAAACTTGTTGTCCTCTCCTTCCCCCTTCGGTTTACCGGGGAAAAAGTTGATAAGGGGATATTCGAGGGAAAAACCCCCGACTTTGCCCGTAAGTGCGTAAAACCACAAGAGTTTGTTATTTAAAGGCCCCGCAAGAGAAACTTTTTGGGTAAGAGATCCAACCTCTTTGATCTCCGGCCCTCTCCCTCCCCCCACAAAATCTTCATGATCTTTGAGTACACAAGATAAATGCATAAACAAACCTTTACAAAACACAGGGGATAACCACACTTTATTATTCTGTGGGGGCAGAAACAAGCAAAAAAATTGGAGGAGAAAATAAACCGTGGGAAATTCGGAGGATTTGGCCTTAGGAGATAGAAGTGAAGGGCGAGAGAAGGGTAAATTGTGAGACTTTTAAGGGACCGACAAACGTCTTGGGGAAATTTATGGGCTTCACTTGTATTAAGTAGTCTATACTTACGTGAATTTCAAATGGTCCCATTCATGCATGAGGAATACCTTTGAGGATGCCGGGGATCTTATCACATTATTCCCGGGCATTTTCTCACCATTTAATGCATTAGGGGAGAAAGCAAGGAAGGAACATTTTTATAATGTTCTCCCCCACCGCGTTGGGGTTAAAAACCGCTCGATGTCCACGCACCCCCAAGACGTTTACTTTTTATATCAAACTTTTCAGACTTTTCAGCGGGATCAGTCAAATCCTTGAGAGTGTCATTCTCTCCTAAATAAGCTCCCTTTTTACGTCCTGCAAGTGCAAGGCGAGGGTCAGCTTGCCAAAACGGAGCTTTCAAGTCAGCAAAAAAAAAGAAATTCCATGAAAATCCGGAGACTGAATAAATACTGAGAAAAAAAAAACACCGAAAAAAAATCCGGAGAAAACCTGAAGAGGAAACTGGAAAAGACAAATGTAGATGGAAGGAGAAAAAAGAAAGTGGAATCAAATCCCTGACGAAATATGGATTAGATGTTGAAGGAGAAAACAAGGGGAAAGAGTGATGGATGAGTCAAACCACACAATCATCTCCAAAAGGCTTTCACCGTGTGTGTGAAATCGCAGGGAAAAGCCCAACAATTGCAAGGACCAGCACAAAAATGGGTAAAAGTCCCTGGAAAATTCCTTTAATTTGGACTTTGAATGGTTTTTAGCTCCGATTTTTTATCTGGCCATTTCCTACTTTCCTTAAATTGCTTATGAAAGCAAGAGGAAGAGAGCCGGATTGAACAAATGTGTCCTCATCGGGAGCTTAATAGGTGTAGCAATACGTACGGGGAAGGGGAGGACCGTCAGCTTTTTTGAGGGGAGCCGGATTGGAGTGGTGGGGAAAGAGAGTCGTTTTTGAGCTGGTCATGTTATTAGGGTAAAAAATGACTTCTATTATTGTTTTTATGGTGGCCAGAAATAGCGGAGTGGTCCTCGGATGTGGAGTAGATTGTCACCCCCAGACGACTATTACGGAAGCTCCCCGAGGAAATCTCCGGTAATTCTATTTTATACAGTATTTTTATACAATGTCATACATGTGTTCGTCTCCTCCTTCCTCCCCCACCACATGAATATCCTCCGGTAACTACCAAAACTGACCGTCATATGGAAGCCTTATGTACTATAGTCAGTTTTGACATTTCAACGACCATATACTCTCGCCCTCTCTCTTTTTCCTCTCATCCTCCCCCTCGTACAGGATCCCTCAAAGACAGTGCTCCCAAAGAAGGTCGATGCACCCACGAAGTAAGATGATTATATAACATCACCATTTTGTGCTCAATTTTACGAATTAAAACTGGGATTTTTAAACATAACTGGAAATAAAAGAAAATATTTTTATACGTATCATTAACAAAATTGGTTTAACTTTAAAACGGGTGGTTAGAGATGACAACGATTCGATTATGAATCGGATTTTTCGATTCATTTTGGTTCGATTCAAATAATTACTTGAAAATTTGATTTGATTCGACACCGTGAATCGAATCAAATAATTCGATTCAAAACGTAAATCGAATCAAATAATTCGATTCAAAACGTAAATCGAATCAAATAGTTCGATTCAAAACGTAAATCGAATCAAATAATTCGATTCAAAACGTAAATCGAATCAAATAATTCGATTCAAAACGTAAATCGAATCATAAAATTTAACTGAAATTCGATTTATTCTATCCATTATTTAATACAAAATTTTTGGACATTCTTCCAAAGCAAAGCAATAACCATCAGAATATTGGAGCAAATTTAAATCAACGGTAAATATTATATATTAATGCATGTTACTTGCATTGATTTGAAGTGGCAAATTATTAGACTTTATTATATGCCTAAAATTTGCAAAAAGTGAAAAAATGCGTCGCAATAATATATTTCTTGCATCGTTTGAATCATGATTCGATGCCAACCACGAATCGAACCGAATCGAGTCATTTGCATCCCGAATCGGATCGAATTGCGAATTTAGATCCCTTTCAGACTTTGAAACGAATCGAACTAAAATGTTTGGATCAAATCGTATCGTTGCCACCCCTACGGGTGATACAATTTGACTGAAATATTCTGCATGCGTGGCTCTTCCGGGGCAATATTTTTGTGCCACCCTGTAGATTCCAGCCACGCTTCCCTCCTGCTTGGAAAGTGGAGTTTCTTCTCCAGGAAGCAAGGCGGGAAGTGGGAAGTGGAGAGAAGGGCGAGAAGGGAAAGGTACAGAGAAGGAATTTCCCGAGGAATTCTCCGGGAAGACCTTGCCTTCACACGCATTTCGATTAGTCCTTCTGTCTTCCCACAGCAGCCCGTCCGGGAAAAACAGAGCAATTTAGTATTGATATTTTATTTCTGAGAACACTTCCCTGGAACAAAGGGGAAACGCGGGGATGGGGACGAGGAAGGATATTTCAATATAAGTCCTTTGCATTCCGACACAAGCAGTCAATTCTTCTCAAGAGCAACTGTCAAGGGAGGAAGGACGCGAGGAGGAAGAAGAGGAGGACGCCCCGAGAAAGCACACTCCTGGAGAACTCCTGGAGAAAATTCCTCCCCGATCATGCATGCAGTTTTAATGGGGAAGATCCTCCCCAGCCTTTCCCTCTCCAAGTCTTGTGTCAGGTACAGGTGGAGCGCTCCTTCTTTATGCTCCGAAGGTCGCGTCTTTCAATAAATGTCCATACACAAACAGGCGCATAACAAATCCTTTCCGGAGCTGACTTGCACTGACAATTGTAGGGACATCTTATCCAGCACTTCCAAACAGGTTGCTTTTACCTATAACGTTTTCTATAGATGTCAGACGGCGTAAGACGGAAGAATCAAAATGCTTAAAGACATGAAACTGGAAAATATTGCAGAAATATATAGAAAATCATTGAAAGCGTTTATATTCAAATTTCGGCTATCAGGTGCGCCAGTCTTTCAATGGAGTCAGTTATTTCTCACATTTCATTTCAAATGCAAAAACGGGGACTGAAGACTTTCGTAAAAATGCTAAAATATTACCCGTAAATGCTTCCAGGAAGTCCTGAGATGCTCAGAGATAGTCTTAAGAGATTGCAAAAGACAGTCTTGATGTGATAAGAGAAAGTCTTCAAGTGGTAAGAGAAAGTCTTGATATTCTAAGAGAAAGTCTTAAAGTGGTAAGAGAAAGTCCTGAGATTCTAAGAGAAAGTCTTGAGATGCTCAGCAAAAAATCCTAAAGTGCAAAGGGAAAGCCTGTGAATGCGGGAAAAGTCGGTTAAGACGTCAATCAAGGGGATAAAATGTAGGAAAAGTAACTCAGAATTGTGTCAAAGAGTCTCAAAAAAAGGAGGGAAAATATGAAATAGAATTGAATCTACTAATGTGAATAGTCCCAGAGAGATTGAAAGAATTTTTTTGGCGTGGAAAGTGGATGAGTTTTGGTATAAAAAAATGAAGAAAAAGACTCTGACTCTGTTTTTCCTCCGTGTGTACAAAGGGAGAGAAGAGAGGAAGCGAGAGAGAGAAAGCGAGAGAGAGAGGTTGAGATGAAGTTTGTAATTCTGGAGTCGATTTTCAAATCGGAATGGCATGTGTCTCTCATTGTAGTCAATGGCTAGACTCATCTGTAAAGCAGATCACGATCCCCCACATTGCATTCTCTCTCTCTTTCTTTTTCTTTCACTCCACTTGACTTCCTCCCTCCCTCTCATCTTCTCCTTTTTTGGCCCTGGCAAAAAAAAACACACCCGTGGCTTTCATTTCCTTTCACTTTCCCCCCTTTTTACCGGGGAAACATGGTGGAAAGCCATGTGAGAGAAATTTTAGCATGTTTTTCTGAGGGGAAAAAAAGAAAGGAAGAAAAAAGAGATCTTATGCTATTTCCGCAAGTCATCAACCTACATCCTCTTTCAAATAGAGTCACACACAGACGGAGAGAGTCAACATATTCCTCGGAGGTTTCTTTCTCTTCCCTTTCCCCAAACCCTTTCCATTACCTTTACTTTTATGGGGGAAGCACTCCGTTGGGTCTGCCCGTCCGCCGTATCAAGGTGGATCTCTCCCAGTTTTCTCTCTTTCAATTTTTCCTTCTCTTTCTACTTCTTCTTCCTCCTCCGCCTCGTCATCTTCATCCTCCTTTTTTTTGCTCCATTCGAAAGGAAAATGCTTTGAATTCTTTAGTGCTTTGATATCTTTTTCAAATTATTATTCATAGACAGCCGACAAGAGAGATTGAACATTTCCATATTATATCATATGAAAAGAAGAAGAAGAAGGAAAAAAGAGAATTTTTTTTTCATTTCACCTCTCTCACTCCAAAAATTTCCCCTCTTAGTCTTTCTCTGTCCTTGTCCTTTCCCCTCCCTCTCCCTCTCCCTCTCCCTCTCCCTCTCCCTCT
>JAQGBT010004327.1:0-16884 GCA_034698585.1 Disparrhopalites patrizii | reverse complement strand
TGGGTTTTTTTCCGACTGTTCCCCCAAGTAGCAAGGACTGGTACGGGGACAAGGTTCCCCATAGTTAAGAGAAAAAAATGCACAAACCGAGAGAATAAAGGGAAACACTCTGTCAGACCATACGGTATATCGGAGTATAAACCCCAGTTTTTTTTTTACATATACGAATGGATTGAAAATAAAGTTGTTATAGAGAGAGTCCACTGTAACTATATAGTTACAACGGGATTTTTGTACTTTAGTATCATTTTGCCCAACAATTAATCATGTTCCGTGTAACAACATTTATCTGTAACAATATTAGTCGTCCTTCACTTGAATGCTGTTATAGAGAATTCACTGTATATGTAGATACAACTCTGTATTATTCTGTTCACAGAATAATATAGTATAGGTAGAGATGTCTACAGTGGAGTCTCCCTATAAGAAGTCTCCTTATAACAATATTCCACGTCCCCCCGATGCGTGAATGTATTGTAAATTCGCTCTCTATAACAACATTCCACATTTTTCCTACAACACCGTCCCGTCAACTCTTCACAATACTGCGGGCGTACAGTAACAAGTCTCTATAACGTCTCTATAACAGGTCTCTTTTCAACAGCATTTCTAAACAACATTATTTTTCCGTCCTTCGTACAAAGTTACATATTCTATGTTTAAACGTACATATTTTATGTT
Organism: Disparrhopalites patrizii; assembly: GCA_034698585.1. Classification (NCBI taxonomy): domain Eukaryota; kingdom Metazoa; phylum Arthropoda; class Collembola; order Symphypleona; family Sminthuridae; genus Disparrhopalites; species Disparrhopalites patrizii. The sequence continues at coordinate 16,203 of JAQGBT010004327.1, read as the reverse complement.
CTATACAGTGGAGTCTCTATATATAACAACATTTTTCTGTAACAACATTATTTTTCCAGCCCGACGTGCATGTTAGGCGCATATTTAATGTTCGATATAACAACTTTTCCCTGTAACAATATTTTTCGCCCTTCCCTTCAGAGTTGGCATATAGAGACTCCACTGCATAATACCCAGTAACAATATTTTTTCCTCTTCAACTGTTCTTATAAATAAACTCCGCTGTATTTACAATTCTCTATAACCACACATGCATTTTTGGGCCGCAAAACGGGGCCACTAAACCTTGTGAAGGAGCCAAATCAACGAGTTTCATGGCACCACACAATTCCTATCCAAATAAATGTACAGTGGAGTCTCTGTATAACAAGACTGACGGGAAGGAAAAAAATATTGTTACTGAGAAATGTTGTTATATGGAACATTAAATATGTACCTTATATGTACGAAGGGCGGGAAAAATAATAATGTTACATAGAAATGCTGTTATAAAGAGACTTGTTATAGAGAGACTCCACTGTAAAAACATATTAAGAAATATATTTTTTGTTTTATTCTCACGTCACCCCATTTTAGCGTTTATTATGCAGGTACAACAGCATCTCGCTACAACAACAATTTATTTCGCTCCCTTGAATGTCATTTTAAAAAGACTCCACTTTATTTCCGAGCAGACGTACGTATTTCATGCAAAAGTGTATGGATTAAATTTGTACAACGACCCGTTTTTTTTCAACGGTCACATCATACCCAAGGATGTAGCAGTCCATCAATTAAAAGAGAGTATAACACCAAAAAAATGTAGAGAAGGCATCTGCAAATGAATTGGAATTCGTCCACAATAACACCTGAGTGACATACGAACGTTGATTGGGTCGTTGGTGGGCCCAAATCCACACCATGTGTTCAGAGTAATCAAACCCACAAGATTTATTGTTATTAGAGACCTTAATGTCCCTACAACACCTGTCGACGACATGAAACAAGTGCAATAAAAATTTCGCATTTTTTCTTGAAAAAAAAAATTGTATTACACAGAAGGCCAACCTTGGGCACATTATGACTCTTACGGTAATGTTTGCTTTCATTAAGCATGTGAAGCTCCCTGCATATAAATTGCGGGTATTATACACTTTCTTGGGTTGTACAAATTCCTTTGTTGTTCCAATGCCATTCAACATATGGCCTACCTCAACCCTTGGCCATGTGTGTTTTTTTCAAAAAAATCCTCCATTTTCCTTGAATCGGGATGTACACATTTGTTTGCCCTTTACATTCTTTGCCAGTGATTAAAAGTGATGGAATCAGAACATTTTTTATTCAGTGGATTTATCACGCTTTGCTATGTATTGACAACGACGTCCTCCCCTGCCTTCAAATGTACAGAAGACGAGAATGCCCAGAAGGAATTTTGATTGATGCATGAAAACATTTGGATTTCTACCACACGAATCATTCACAGCTCAAATGATCCCTCTTTTTCATTTTTTTTTTAAATCTGTCCAAAGTAAAGCCTTTGGCCTCCACAAAGGAAAGAAAAGAGACAAAAAACTACTCATGTGAGAACAAGTAGCAGGTGTTTTGGAGTACTGAAAAAGACCACAAAAATAATAATAATAATTCCAACAGAAGCCAACAAGTATATTCTGATATATAAAAGTGTGTAAGGCCAGCCAAATGCCCAGCCTCTCTCTGTGGGGAAGAATTTCCTAAAGGGCTAATTACGAACCCAGAATCAGGGTTTGGATGACTCTTTAAGTTTAATTATGATGGCTCCTCTGTCTGTCAGACGTCACACAAAGTGCCACTCACCTATAGTCATAGTGACCTCGAGGAGGAAAATCATACGTCCCAAGCAGAGAGAGAGAGAGAGAAAAAGAGAAAAAGAGAAAAAATTGAAGGAGGAAGGAACACAGAGGAAAAAGAGAGAAAGCCAGATATATATAGAAATAATACAGAGAGACAGACACATAAAATGTACAGAGACAAAATTAGATAGATAAAGAAGGCCAGAGGTAGACGCGTCAAACTGGAGAAGGAAATACAGAGCAAGGGGGAGAGAGAGACAGAGAAAGAGACAGAATGCAAGAGAACCAAGGAGAAAACGAGAGATAAATACAGCAAAACAAAAAGCGAGAAAAGGAGAGAAAAAGCAAGAGAAGAAGAATTAGAGAAACGGATAAAGATGCAGCGATAGAGAGAAAGAAAGACGGAGAGATATAAAAAAAGAGAAAGAAAAATACAGAGAAATGATGAAAGAGTAAGAAAAATAGAGAGAAATGGAGAAGTAGGCAGGGAGAGCGAGGAAATGAGAGAATTGAGAGACAAAAAGGAAGAGAAAAAGAAAGACAGAGAGAGATAAAAAAAAGAGAAAGACAAATACAGGGAAATAGAGAAAGATACAGAGAGAGAGGAAAAGAGAGAGAATTGGGAGAAAAAAAGGAAAAGAGAAAGAAAGACAGAGAGAGATAAAAAAAGAGAAAGAAAAATACGGGGAATTGGGTAAAGAGACAGGGAAAGATGTGAAAAGAGAGAGAATTGAGAGACAAAAAAGGAAAGAGAAAGAAAGAAAAGGAGAGACGAAGAGAAAAAGAATGAGAGCGAGGATGAAAACGAGACAAAAAGTGAGACCTAGACAAAAACGAGAGACAAATAGTGAGAGAGAGAAATAAAACGAGAGACAAAGAGTGAGAGAGAGTGAGAGAGAGAGAGAGAGAGAGAGAGAGAGAGAGAGAGATGACAAAAAAAACTGAACACAAATCCCCAGAAGCAGTCGTCAGAGATCAGAGGTCACGCATCATGTCAGCTGTTATAATATTCGCCTCCAAATTTGCCCTTTTAAATTGTACATTTTTTGTTTTTATCTTGGATTTTACTTCATTAGACATTTCCGTGGACCTCCCAAAGCGTTTTCAAAGGGAATTTAGTAGAAACAATAATGCATAGTGTATTTGGATGGCACTCCCGTAATAAACGGTTTGCTTCATCTGAATCATGTTGAGCCTGAGATTTATCAAGTAAAAATCCGGCCTTTGAAATCTAACCTCTGAGCAAGCTCAACGCCGTTGCTGATTTTGTAAGTACGATAAAAACAAATTTCCTGTGCTTATGAAGCTGGAGAAGAGATAATAGGTATAACAACAAATTTTCGACTTGCATTGTTTATGCTTTTAATTGGCCAATTTCTTTTGGATAGCATCGCTTTCCACTTTCCAGCGTATTTTCAAACGAGAAATATAATTCTGGAATTACTTTTGACCTTCATTTATTATTATGTGAATCTCCAGTAAAGTTTTGTGTGGACTTAATCAGATTTGTTTATTCAGTATTATACGATTTTGCGTGTGCGCCCATAAATTATTCTACAAAAATGTCTGCCAATAAGTACATAATTTTTTGGATGATCAACAAAGAAGACAATTCCAAAAAACATTTTATTTTCTAATTTCAAACAATGAATTTTAAACAATTTAACATTTCTAATAACATTACGCAAGCTTTTCCAACGTCAAAAACTAATGCATAAACCCAAGCCAAAATGTATGAGATGGCAATTTCTTGCTGGGATATTTACCAGCCGCAAGGAATAAATATAATAAAATTATTTTCTTACATTTACTTTCAGATAATTATTCTTGTACAAAGAACACGTGTAGATCACAACAATGCAATTCCACTAAAAAAGCCGGATATTACATCTTCCCTGGCTATATACTAATCCTTTTTATATCAATTAGCTCCTGCAAAGCCGCTGCAATTGGCACGAAAACACGCACAACTGCACCTTACGAAATGGCCTCAGAGGATAAATCACCGGAGGTCATTTTTTTAATTCCAATAAAAACACGCAGGCCCCAATATCTTTATTTTCATCTCAAATATTCCTTTTTCTTCCAAATACCATTATCCCTCCGCATAGCATCGAACATGATGTAAACGATAGGATTAAAATTAATTATTTGATGCCAATATTACCATTATCAAGCGTGTATTCTCACAGGGACTATCTGAAGAGCAATTAAATGCATGCAACAAGGGTGAAAGTCAGGTAAATTGCAGCCAGTCCCTAAACAAACAGCATTCGACCACAAATGACCGCACAAATACGGGGAATAATGCCTCATAGTAATTCCATTAAATGGGTGCTTCTGAATAATTTTATTGTTTTTATTGCCATTTTCCTTGCCTTCCAATGACCACAAAGGAATTCTTCGGGAATTTTTCCCATGGATCCCCTCTGTGCCTTGCTGCCTTATTAATATTTTCTCACCCTCCGCGTGGACAACAATGGCAAGAATAACAAGAACTAATGAAGTTCTAAGTAATAACAAGATTGTACTCAATTAAGAGCAAATGCAAAATGTTCTTATAGATATATAAAATTCTTATAGATATGTAAAATAAAATATGTAAAATTATTATGTATATATATTTGAATTTTTTATTGCATTATTTAGCTTTTGCTATAAAAACTATGCCGAGAATGACAAAAAAATGTGCATAATGAGTAATTGTCAAATAAGAACAGGGATAATTTTAGCATTAATAAATTAATTTTTTCGCCATTAGTGCAACCGCCGGTTTTGTATGTATTTAAATAAATTTTTTTCATAGTTAAATGATTCAATATATAATCTTATTGACAGGAAAATTTATGTCTATAAATATATTTATTACGATCATCCGGAGATTATAGAGAGCGCTGCATAAATATATATGTATAGGTGCGTATATAAATAAGTCGACTCTCTCTATAAGAGCACCCTATCTGCACCAGAAAAAGTGCTCTTATAACGAACTGCTGGTATAGACAATTAGTTAAGAAAATATTAATTATAATTAATTAAGAATATTTTGAGGCTTAACTTTGATAATTTTCCAAATTCTAACAATATTTACAAAATTGGGCGTAAATATTTACACGTTACTGAGAAAAGAATAAAATTGTGCTGGTATAGAGTTTCGGTGCTGTTATAGATAAAAAGTTAATGTTGAAGGGATACCTGAATTAGGCGCTAATGCTCTTACAGAAAGTGCTGTTATAGTCAGAGAAATGTAACCGAGGGAAGAAAATACCCTGCTGTTATAGAGTAACTGTTGCTATAGGGAGTGCTCTTATGGTGAGCGCACTTTACATGGTAAAACTGTAGGATTCAGCACTGCTGTTATAGAGTAAGTGCTCTTATAAGTAGGGCCGGTATAGGGAGAGACGACTGTATAATATTTATTTATTGATTAATTTTTGCATATCAATTGCAAAAACTGCTTAGACATCATCATATTTGCTGGTACAAATTTATACTGCATTAAATCAGACGAGATATTATTTGTCTAAATTGGCAGTGCATTGACTCTTTATTGTACAATAATTGTATGGGAATATCTATACAAAACGGAAATCATTGAAAGATTTTGCCACAGAGCAATATGTGTACGAATTGGAAGAAAATAGCATTTGATCGTCATTCCAAGACCAAGTTTAAATGGGAGACAAGCACAGAAATTTCTATTTCCTGACCAGAAAATATTTTTCTCGATTCCCTCTCATATACTGTGGCACTTGCAATTAGAGCGATGAGGAAATTTTGTACTCTACTTTTGAGTCACTATAGACGAGCATTCGACGGCAGTGCAGCAGGAATTGAACCATCAAGGAAATCATTATCAAAGAAATTGCAAGGGGAATTTTGTTATTATTTGAACTTAATGGCAAACATTGCTCCTTGGTTGTGGAAATCGATGAAAAACGCTGAGACTTGCTCTTCCTCAATCAGTCAAGATGAGTGTGATGAGAAAGGTGCAATCAAAGGCGTTGCAAAATATGGATAGGAAAAAAAACCTTGCGTCGCAACCAAAATTTGATATAAGAAGAAATTAAATGGAAATGCAGCAGGACGAGCGACCCAGCCAAATACTAATGCAATATTCTATGCGCAAAAAAATGTTCTGTTCCATTTATAAATTTTGATTTAAACTGCTCCACAAATTTTTACAACGATCGGCTATATCAATGGCAATGCGTTGTACCGCGTAAAGTGTTGTATATGATCCAAATATAAATTTTGTTTGGCGTTGCCCCGGAAATTTTTAGATCGATCAGCTATACGAACGACCAATAGAATCTAAAAAAAATTTAATTTAATTTTTTAATTTTAATTTCTTTTAAATTTTTTAAATATAGCTCGACATTTTTTGTTTGAATGATCAATTTTGCCTTAAAATGCCCCACACATTTTTAGATGCATTGACTATACCAAATATCAATGCAAACTAAATTTTTTTATCTCCCTCAAAATTTTTTGTTTTGATGTTTCTGTTATAAATTTTGCATTGAAATGCCCCGCAAATTGTTAGATCGATCGGTTATCCCAAATATCAGCTACAATGTTTCCCTAACGCAAAATTTTCTGTTCTTATTACACCCCAAATTTTTACAACTTTGTACTATATACCAATAGAAATGCCATATACTACGCAAAACGTATAATATCATGTTTCAACTACAGTCGACTCTCGCTATAACAGCACCCTATAAAGCATCAAATTTCGCTTGTTATAGCGAAAAACTGTTATAGAGAACAAACATTTCTATGTTAACATATGGAGAAAGTTTTTGAGGGGAGCATTTTTTGCTGCAGGTATAATGAGAGTACTGTTATACAGGCGACTGTTATAGAGCGAGTCCACTGTATAAATTTGCCACTAAATTTACCCGCAAATTTTTCGAACCTAAATGTTTATGAAGTGCATTAACGTCAGTATTTTGGGCAGTTTAGATTTGTATTTAGGTGGCGGTTCAATGCTTTTGTTTTTTCAAATTTACAGCTAAATCCATGTGTTCTTATATGGGGAGTTAATTCAAAAAGTTGATACTAAAAATGAGCATCTCTTCCCCTTTGGAAATCTATACGTGATGTAACGGGAATTCCTTTAAAGAGGAAGAAAGGGCTGATGTATCCGCAGCGTGTTTTACTGTATGAATAGCTAAATGAAATGAAAAAAAATTGAAATGAGTGTTTTTTTGGGTGATGACAGGAGCTGACAGTTACCGTGTTTATGACAGTGTTTATATTCTCTCTATAAAAAACAGCTAACATACCAACAAGTGCTTGTCATCGTATTTTTACATCACCTGTCATCCTTTCCCTTTCACACACGTTTCCCTTTTACAGCCCTCCACATCTTCTTCAATATCTTCCCTCCTTCTCCCTTTGAGGACGCTCCATTCACATCTTGTTATTTGCCTTTCACAGTCTCACACTGGGACCAGTGTGGACAGACATTTGCTGTCAGTGGACAACAAGGGAGAAGGGGCAGTGCATTTACCGTGTTTGACAACTTTTTTTTCTTTACTCAATTAAAATGTATAGAATGTATTTTCTGTAAGGGATATGGATACATTTACCGATGATTGTTTTGGAGCTATATGGACATTGCATAACCTTTTCTGTTGTTCTATTTTTGTTTTTTTTTCTGGGAAATTTCTGCGGGTGTGCTTGCCATTCTAATTTTTGTAAAATCTTCCTCGTCCGCCTGACAGATTTAGGCAATTCGGATGCATTTAGCTTTTGTAAATGGGAAATTTAGTTTTTGCAAATGTCAAATTAAGTCCGCTTTTCACATTGTATTTATGCGAATATATATACATAAATTTACGTTTACGAAATTAGAACTCTTGTCATTTGTAAAAAAATATTTCAGTTAAATCGCTAATGTTTTTATTATACTAAAGAAAACTATAGTTTTTTGTAATGAGAAATTTTTAATGAGAAATTTAACTGAAAATTGTGTATACCTTAAAGAAATGTGATGTTTTCAGCAAAAATATGGAGTTTTCTAGTAACAATTTTTTATTATTTTTAACGCTTAACCGCAAAAGTTTTGCTAATATTCAAATATGCCCGCTATCCAGCCACTATTGAGAACCAAATACGCTAATCGATACATGCATCAAAATGCGCAATATAAACTTACAAATAAATTTCCCCGTGGAGCCCGCACGGAGATGCTCGTATTAGAAATTTTGCAAAGACACAATAATTCATAAATGAATGGTTTCCTCCGCCATAAAACAGTACATCTGCTGTGACAATCCGTTGTAACATGCAGAATTTACACGGTAAATTTTGAAAGTGTCAAAAGCTTGTTGAGAGTATACAGATATACGAGTAAAGAAAAACAAATTCGAGGTTATGACACTTTTTTTTTGTTTGCAGGTTTATTTTCACGCCTCGTGGCTCATATGACAAGGAATTCTGAAATTGTGCTCACAGTCACACATTCCATGTTTTTTTGACCAAGACAAATTTCTATCGGATGCCCCCCGTCCCTCCATCCTGTGGCATTGTGTGCAAATTTGCTCTGAAAAATGTTTTTACGACTGTGGGTTTATAGGTTGCACAATACGTGCAAATTTTGTATTGTTGGCGCTTATATAGGCTTCTGAAATGGGTTGTGAATGCGGTCCCCGAGGGGACGTGAAAATCAAGTGCAGTTCATGTGGACGGGATTAACTTTTGCATTGTAAGGACCACCCGGCTGCGAGTTGCCATGTATCTATCTTCTCCGTTTTGGCCTCCAGGAGGAAATTTCTAAGACAAATATTATCGAAAAAATATTGTTGGGCACTCTACAAAAAATTTCCAATATTATAATTGGACAAAATGTGTCTTCTAAAACATTCTAAAAAAATTTCTTGGCCATTTATCCTAAAACAAATTTGGCGTCTGTAAGGCTCCGTTTCCCTTGGTTGATTTTATTTTGTTAACGATTTACCCACAAATTTAAGTCATTTTATCCGCTCACAACCAGTTTTATTTAACACTTCAAAAATTAAATTCCCACGCTTTGACCTTCCCATCGAGCTAATGAGAATCTAGAAGATAAATTGAAATTGGTTCCTACCAAATTTTGTTCCCTGAAAAAAAATTTAATCTCTAAACATCCGCCATGCCAATGAAAAGTTTGATAACCAGACCGAGATCAAAATGTTTTCAAGGGTAAAAGCGTTGATTACAATCGACGTATTATGGAGGCTATTTAAGGTAAAAACAATCATGAGAAAGTGATTTCAAGTGTTTATCCTCCCTCAAGAATTTTTGACAGTCAAGTGCAAAAATTTTGTGAGGATGCTCCAAGAAATATTTAAAAAAATACAAATGCAACTTACTCATTTTTTTTGAGAATGTAATGGAGGACCTTGAACCAAAAAAAGGTGAATTTTTCTTTCAATTCCAGAGCACCTTAGAGCTCTGTAAATTGTGGGTCATTAAATAATGACTAATAAAAATTTGTAATAATATCTTCTTCGTCCGCCCATTTCCCTCTGTGGAATTGCTGGTATAAAAATCCGTAATTGACACTTGGGTTGTTCATGTTTTTACGGTGGTTTTTATACCGCCATTTTTCCCCTTTGGCGTCCTTTTCTATAGCTTTGCGCTTTCCATGCATTTCCACGTGGTTTTCGAGGCGGTCATCTCCAACGCCATTTGCTCATATTCATTCTTTTGTTTTGTCTTTTTGCAGGTGACGTAAGAGATTTGAGGTTGGTGTTTTTTTTAAACCTCATTTTATGACAAGTTTAAAAGGCTAATGTCACATCTCCACCCTGTCGCCTTTTTGTCTTTATGGCAAAACATTTTTCGCAATCCTCATCCAGGTGTCTCATCAAGAATGTTATATGGGTCCTATTTACGAAGGCATAAGAGGATTAAAACACATTGGATGCATTAGTATACCAAGAGAAAAAAATCAGGTGAGCACATAGTGTATTAAAAATTTAGAGGTAAGACATAATAATCTAAATGAGCCGTATATGCCATGTTTTATACAATGCTTTTCTGTGCTGCTAAATTCTATACGAGAAAATTTCACGCTCGCCAACTATTGCAAAAATATTAAATACAAAATAAATTCTGTTGTTTAAACAAGCATTTTCCTCTGGATTAAAAATTGAACTTAACGTATCATTTGGAAATTTGTTTTGGGGAATTATTTTTTAATCATTTAATTACGAGTGCATTTCTATACGCAGCTAAGAATTATACACAAAAATTTTGAGATTCATTGGCAACATTGCGAAAAGATTTATAGAACGCTGGCGAGCGTTAAATTGATGTAAATTTGTATCTTTACGATTACGTTTTTAAACTAAAGAAATGAAAATAAAAATTTAAATAAAGATTTAAATACAAATTTTAAACCTCATTTCCAGCGTTAAAAAACAATCGGAGGAATACGCTGGGGGTGGCCAAATTAGCTCTTGACATCTTCATTAAAGGATTTAAATGTGCCCAAATACGTGAGATTTCACACCAACACAAAGGGCATTTAAATCCTCTGAGTGCCATAATAATATTCCCTTTTGATTACTTAAGCACAGACGGACACCCCAGCTTCTGCAATATAGGACGCCCTGAGGCTTAAAAAAAATTTTAATCCCTTTAAAAAACATAAACAGCCCACAACCAGGGAGCAATCATATAACGTTAAACCAAAAAAAAACAAGCGAGCTTCGCCCTGCACTCGTCTACATATACGTGAGGATTGTTATTAAAGTATTTTTTTAACCTACACATAATAATAAAGATGGGAAAAAAGGGGCTTCATCCCAAGGAATGATGTAACCCTTTTTTCAAAGAGGTGAAGTGGCAGTATAATCACCAAGTTGAGGGGCTCCTATCTCCCTTTTCAATCTAGTACGCTCCACCATGTACATTCTCATTTATGAGTCTATCTCTGAAAAAAAAATTGTACTCGACGCTGCGATTCGAAAAAAAAATAACTCTCACCATCACGAGTGCAATCTTAAAGGAGGCTTCATTTTTTTGGTCATTTTTTTCATTTTTTTGAGGATATTTTGTATAGAAAAATTTGCTATTTCCTCACCATTTAAATGGTGCTGAGAGGAAGCGTGAGACGCCATTGACTGAAGTGAAGAGGTGCTTTTAGCGGGAAATTTGTATATGCCGGAAACGTAAAAATCAAAGTACAAATGGATGGCTCAAATTTGTTTGAGGGTGACGGAAGTTTGCAGGTTTTAATTGGTTGCAAGTGCGGTAAATTTGTCATAAAAAAAGGCTGTCTATAATTGAAGGAGACACGTCTTGTTAGCCAATCGTTTGCTCCTCTCCAAATTTCCCCTTTCACTTTTCTCTCCCAATGGAAATGCAAGGGATCACAATAGCTAAAATTTTCTTTGTACAAATTTTGCATTAAATATGTACAAAAATACGATATTTCGTCCATGGAAAGCAGAAATTTGCATGCAAAACGTTGGTCAATTTGCCATAGATAGATGCCATAATAAAATTCGGAGCGCCAAGTTTCGTGAAAATATATTTTTTATTTCTCTCCTTCTTGTATCCCAATTAAACATTTAATTCCATACAATTTGCAAGCTTTTTCATCCAAAAAGCTGGCAAATTTCTTATTTTGGGCCGGTACATTAATGGGATTTTTTTTACAAAACACAAGGTACACAAGGTCAATATACAAAAAATTCTTAGCCTAGTTAGACACACAGTACAAAAAGGAGATTATTTTTTTATTTTTTTTACACATTTGCAATAAAATTAAAGGACGTTGAAGGGGATAATTTTTTTTTATGTACAAAAAATCCCGTATATGAAATGTCCCTTTGAGTACACTTAATACAATGGACACGCCCCTATTTAGTACATTACACCCTGACCCACACACATGGGTCGTCAATAAAATTTACCATTGAAAAGAAAGGAAAATTAAAAGGGAAAAGTTAAAGGAAATGGGCGGGATGAGGAAAGTTTCAGAAGGAAAAATTGTCAATCCCCAAAGAAGAAAATTCAGACAATAAAATCTCTTGGATACCTTTAGAAGGTTATTCCTCACAGGGAATCAAAGGATAAAGGGAAATTTTTCTACAGGCTTCATCGAAGGTGGAGGAAGCACCGCAACAATGGGGAGATTATAGCCATTCAAAGAGGAAAAATATACCAGAGACGTTCACCGGCAAAAGAAAAAATGTAACAATGATGTGAAGACACCAGAAGAAGAAAAAATCGTGAAAGCACACAATTAAAACATGAGTTTTTTTCTCTTGTATCTTTTTACTCCGGCACGAAATGTATAATTAGAGAGATTAGATCAGAGCGAAAATATAAGAGACAAAATGGGGGGAAAATTGTGTAAAATGGAGTATACATAATTTTTTTTGAAGACGAGTCAAATGGTACTCACGTACAAGTACACAGACATATGTATGTATATATGCCTAGATATATTTATATATCAAGACTCATGTATACAGCAAGACATACTATGTATCTAGAGAAAATATGGAAAAAAAGAAAATAAGGTTGAGGACGTTATAACACCTTTATAATCAAAATAACAAGCCCAGAACGTGTCATAATAGAGCAAGAGAAGAGTCAAGTGGGAAAATATCGAGATTGACTCTGAGGGAAAGAACCTTGTTTTAATCAGCCACTTTTTCTCTCTCTTCACTTTACATGGAGGTGGAGGAGGAGGAGAGGCGAAGGGAAAGAGCGAGACAGGGATGATTCAGTGGAGACTTTCTGATACTAGATCACACGGGGCAGAGAGAGCGGAGAGAGAGCGAGAAGAAGGTGAGAGTGAAAGACAAAAATGAAGAGAGAAAGAGAGAGGGAGAAAGAGAGGGAGAGAAAGAAAGGGAGAAAAAGAGAGAGAGAAGGAGAGAGAGAGAGGGATAGGAAGAAAGAGCGAGAGAGAAGGAGAGGAAGGAAGAGTGAGAGAAAAGGTGAAAGAGCGACGATGTCACAGTGTGACGGAAAAATAAGAAAAAAATAGAGAGAGGGAAAGGGAGAGAGAAAGAGAGAGAGAGAGAGAAACACAGAGACGAGCAAAGGAGAAAAACGAGAGAAAATTCACGGATGAGAGAAAGACAAAAAGGGAAAGGAGAGCAGGAAAAGAATAATAACAAAATGTAATAAACAATAAAAAAGGAAATCAGGGGAAAAAAGAGAGAAAGAGCAGAAAGGACGGAAAACTGAGACAAGCCAAAGGGTCTATATAAAAGATAGAATAAAAAGGGCGAGAAAGAGATATAAAAAAGGGAAAGAAGGGGGAAATAGAGAGACGAGGAAATGAGGAGTGAAACGGAGACCGGAGAGAGGAAAGAGGCATGACGGATAGGAGAAAAAGGGGGAGAAAAGGCAAAGAGAGAGACAGAGAGAGCAAAAAAGGGTAGAAAATAAAGATGTAATAGGGGAGACAAATGAAGGAGAGAGAGAGAGTGTGATAAAGAAAAAGGAGACAGATGACTCACAGGTGAGAAAAGAAGTGTCGAAAGGATGGGATGACGATGAAGAGACAAGCCAGAGAGAAACTGGTTAAGGAGCAAAGGGAAGGAGAGAGGCAAGAGAGAGAGAGAAAGAGAGAGAGAAAGAGAGAGAGAGAGTAGTAAAAGTGAGAGAGATAACGGCTAGAAACAAGGAAAGAGACAAAGTGGGGGAAAGACATAAATAAAGAGAGAAGTAAAAGAGACACGAGGAGGTACAGAGAGAAATATAAGGGAGAGAGAGAGAGAGTGAATGAGAGAGGGAAAGAGAGAAAGAGGAGAAAAAAATGAGAGAGAGAAAACTGTCGAAGAAAAAATTCAATGAAGAGAGCCAAAGAAGACTTATTGTGGGATCTAGAGCACAAATATGCATGTACATACATATGTATATGTATATAAAATATCCTACAGCATGTACGGGTATATATATACTCTGTTATATGAATGTATATGTTTATATGTATAAGTATAAAACGGGGATATTCACATAGGAGTTGCATTGTTATTTTTTTTTTACCTTTTTTCTCTCTCTTTCTTTTTTTTATATACACAAAATAAATTGTTTTTCTTTTCCAAGAAGAAAAAAAATGTAAATATTGCTTATTATTTAATCTCGTGTTAATCTTAATCTAATAATTTTCCCTTCGCAAAAAACCGTGGAACTCTAGCCGAGGATATTCATATGGGATTTTGGAATATTATGTATTTAAAAAAAATTATTTGCATTTCACCACACCTATTATATATACCTACACTAATGCATGTTTTTTCCACCTCTCTATAAATGGCCATCAACGGGCTTTGTCTCGTGTCAAGAATTAATCTGGGATCAAAACACACATGATTATCCTCTTTTTTTTTGTATTTTAAAACGAAACCTAATACACGCTAGTGTTTGTAAACTTTGGAAAAACTTCATGTATACTTTAAATGGTATTAAATTTATTTTTTTTAAAGGGGGAATTGTAATTGACATGCATAAGTGCCAAATCACAAGCATTTAGGTGTGAAATTGGTACTTATCCCATTCATCAGGCCACTTGAATAACGATATTTTTTTAGAAAAAACTAGTTTTTTGTTCCATTTTTTTCGACACGAAAACGAGTTGTTTTCATAACGTAAAAAGGAAAAGGGGATTGAGCCAGCCATTTTACGATTATACGATTAATATTGAACGAAATTGTATATTAGATCAAATGTCATCAATTGGGAAATGTTTGAGCTTTATCCATTACACTTAAAATTATAGAGAAGGAAGGCAGAAATTTGCTAATTGGGAAGATGAGAAGGAGGGAAAAAATAGGCTTTTGAAAAGGAAATTTCGAGGAGTCTTAAAAACGAAAATATTGCAGAATCAAAAGGGAGAGTGGAGCAAGATTAAAAAAAAAAGGTGACGCCAAGAATATAAAAATATTGGCCAACAAATTTTAAAAAAGGGGAAAAACCCGCCAACAATTGAAAGATTAATAAAAAGTTGAAAAGCTTAATGAAAAAAACTAGAAAATATTAATGCCAAAATTTAGCGGAGAATAATGAGCAAATTTAGCAGAAAATAATGAACAAATTTAGCAGAAATTAATGCCAAAATTTAGCTGAAAATAATCAACAAATTTAGCAGATAAAAATAAATAGATTTGGCAGAAAATAATGAACAAATTTTTTAAAAATAACTCGAAACTTTAAATGAATAATATTTTATACAATTACAAAAGCATTACAAAAGTAGGACCGTATAAAGGGGCGGAGCCATAATAATTAATAGGAGATTCCAATAAGAAATAGAAGAAAGAGAATAGCACAATTGTTAATCTCGAAACTGGCACTCGTAAGTACTTAAAAAACCAATTTAATTGAATAAAATTTGCGAGTACTAAATTAAAGCTAAAGAGAGAAAACAGGATGAAAATAGACAATAGAAAGAGAGAAACCAGCAGAAAATTTGGTGACGACCATGAGTAGAGAAAATATCAGACAAATGCAATACAAATTTTTTGCTGGAAAGCCCAGAGCATGAGAGGCGAAAACGAAGTATGAAAATAAAAATAGGTGAATAAAAAAAGAAGAAATGCGCCTAATGAGCGAGATAGAGAAAAAAAGAGAGAAAGGTCAATAGAGATTTTTCCGAGAACAAAGATAATAAGGAGTTTATACAATAAAAGCATACTTTTTTAAGTCTAATGGATCAAAGACAGTATAAACATGGTATAATTCGAAGATTTGGCAGATATTTGTAAAAATTAAAAAAAAAACGTCCCATACAAAATTATCTTATTCTTTTGTCGTGCGTAAAATATAATATAAAAAATAAATTCCTTACAGTCCGGTCGAAATTTTATATTCTCTGAATTTGGAGATTGGGGAAAAATTTAGCCAAAGATGGATTCAACTTGTCTGGACCGTCGGACGAGTCTGGCACCGAAGCCCTTTTCCGTCCCGCTGCTCCGACTGTAGCGCCCTCCCGGGGCGCCGTAGCCGGAATTGGGACTCGCGCCGCCCTGAGAATAGCCTCCTTGTTGTCTCTGATTGCCACCTTGGGAGTATCCACCCTGACCGCCCTGATTCCCTTGGTTACCCCCGAACCCTCCTTGACCACCCTGGGGCGCCCCATAGTTCTGGGAAGGCCCCTGAGAGGGCGCGCCGTAGGAGTTGGAAGGTCTGTTATTGGCTGAAGGAGCTCCGTAATTGGAGGAGGGGCTGGGAGCGCCATAGGAATTTGAAGGGCGGTTGGAAGAGGGCGCTGAGGGGGCGCCATAATTTCTGGATGGGCTAGGCGATTGCCCCCCGAAGGACGGGGCGGGGGCGCCGTAGTTATTGCTGGGGGCGGGGGCGCTCTGGGGAGCCCCGTAATTGTTGGATGGGGGAGGTCCGTAGTTATTGGCGGGGGCGGCGTTGGATTGGGGGCGGG
>JAQGBT010004326.1:0-16884 GCA_034698585.1 Disparrhopalites patrizii | reverse complement strand
ATTACTCAATTACTAATTACTGCAAGTAATTTAATTATTAATTAAAATATAGTAATTGTAATTACGCACAGGCCTGCCAAGGACCGGAAAGAAATGGTGACGAAAGGAAAAAGATGGTATCTTCCCCTATCTGTAGCCGGGAAGATGGGACAAGGGAAAGTCAGCGGTATATGATGTGGTCTTTAATGGTGAGAAAACTCTGTACGATGAGTCAAAGGGGAAGTTTGGTTTTGGTTTTGACATGATGCGGTGTGAATATGAAAGAGGTTTTGCGAGCTAGAAATCCTGTGGAGTCCAGCATGTCACATTTCCCTCCGTCAACTCCTTTTTCTCCCTCCCCGGTCTTTCTCACATTTTTGCTGAAGTGTGTTACTCTGAACCCATGCTTTCTACCCGTACAATGGGATGGTGGGGGGGGGGAACAAGTACATGACAATACGTCCAAAATAAACTATATACATAATGCACATACAGGAATCCGGGTGAACGTATGTACACATCGTGTCTTAGAATAAAGTGGGAGTTCCAAACCAGGAAATTGGCTTGTTGCTTAGTTTTGTGTGAAGGACAATGCCTTATAAAAGGGGGAAAGAGGGATGTGTTAGACAAACGGATTTTTTTGGTTACAACAAGAACAAGAAGGAAGTATAGTGGAGTAACCAGAGCATGTTATATATCCACATACACATATGTAATACATATTGAAGAGGAGTTCTTGTGGTGATGGGATAATGAAGCGAGATCGGTGGAATTTAATAGAGAGATCCCTGCCGTTAGGGTGGAAAAAGGTTGGCAAAGGAGGGCTGAGGAGGGTCAGACATCAATGGGGGACCTTTGAGTTACAGGTGAATTGTGAATGAAAGCTTCTCTCTCTCTTTCTCTGTCTGTCTGTCTCTCTCTCTCTCTCTCTCTCTCTCTTTCTTTCACTCGGCAAAGACTCACACAGAGAGAGCTTTCCTCGTGGCACTTTCTTTCATACGTCGTAATCTTTGAAAGCATTGTGTGTTCCCTTCCCTTTCACATGGACTTAACTTGTCTCTGGTTGTAGTAGAACTTGTACCTTTTTCTTTTACTGTCAATGGCTCGAACAACAGGATACGAGGAGTAATTATAGCGTCGGTTTCCTTAATTGTGGCTTGGTTTACATTGCTTTTGATTCCTACTTCTGGTCAGAGACATGTTATATACTACTATAGGGGATATACATGAGAGCATATAAATATACCATAGAACCCTTGTGTATTACTGCTCAAGGCTCCAAGGGACTCTCTCTGTCTTTCTTTCGCTCTCTCTCTCCCTTCCAAGCCAAAATCAAAAATACCTACTGTGATGAATTTGGCTGGGGGGAAAGCTTCTCTTTTCTTCTCTCAATTCACTCTACTCTGCCCAATTCTACTGATACTGTATTTTCCCAGGCAAATTTCTTTAGTCAAACATGGCTGGATACCACAATTATTCAATTCACTTGATAATACAGAACTTTTTATATTTTGTATATATATATGTACTTCTTTTTTCTTGCCCTTTCCCATACTTTTACAGCTTCAACAATTGTCACTAATACTAATATTAATACAATGCCACACAGTTTATCAAATAACATTGCTTATTCACAAAGAATTATTCCTAGTATAGTGAGAACACGGATCCTAGTTTTAAATTCTCTCTCTCTTTCTTTTTTCTAACTCTATGTGTTTGACTTTCCCATGATTTCTTCCTTCATTTCCGTAGCCATATGTATGCATTTTTCCTTTGAGACTTACTGTCAATCCGTTTTGACTGCTCCAGCTCAATTTTTTGGGAATGGTGTGTTTTTTTTTTCAATGAAAAGAAAGTGGCTACACATGAAATGGGACTTGTATGCATGAGTAAAATCTTTAACTTATGACGTAATGCCATAACAGAAAGGAATAAATGGGAAATGTGAGAACACTTTAACCTTTGTAAAAGTCTATTTTTACACTCCTCATGACTACAACTTTTTAGAGTACATATGCATACGGATAAGGAAAAAGGAAGGCCTCCGTTTATGAATGAATATTGTGAAATTCTAATACTAATAACCTTCGGTACGCTTTTACTTAAGTACGCTTTTGGCAATATAGTGAGTCTCCGAAATAATAATTCATAATTTGTACATTTCAGCCTTTTGAATCACGACAGCAAGAACTTGAGTTGTATTTTTTAGTATTTGGAATAAGTTATCTGGAGTATTTCCGCACTTTTAACTCTGGACAGGATGAAAGGGTGTTTTTTTCTGTGGTTTTTTACACGCTTACTATAATCCATTGTGGGAGAATAGAAGTATATATGTATGTACAAAGATATGAATCAGTGCAAGGATGAATTTGCTCTGGATTGATATGATTCAAATATATTTCTATATTTGTATTTAATCCATAAAAGTTACATAGAAAACCGGAAAATGTACATGTGTACAAAGATGGTTAGTGGTGCATGTACATATTTTGGAAAACGCTCTTCAACCCTCCAAAACGGGGTAATCCTACACTAACATTAGTGTGCTCTGTGTGAGAGATGAAGGTGTACCCTCTATGAATGTACCTATTCAGAAATGTGTACTGGCTGTAGATACAGAAATGGAAGAGAAAGTTGTATAATATTCAAGAATTTGCTCAAAAAGATTTTTTTTTTGGTTGCACAGCCAGCGTGATGGAAGTTATAGTAGAGTATTGAAGAGATATTTTCCGGATGATTGTGTCTTTAATTCCACTTTGCACCGCATGACCACCGTAGCTAACAATGGAGCTCACCTTCGTTATGCACCACCCAGGATCTTACTCCTCTCTTTTAGTCTAAACATAATCACTGTGCGGAAGAATTTAACGATTTCATGTTAAAAGGTTGTGAATTTGTAAAAAAGATTTTTGAATCATCCTATAAAAAAATATGTATATATACTTACCTAGTTGGACGTGTGCGTCTGGTGGTGAGTGCCTTTATAGGCCGCGAAACCCCCCTCGGAACGTGCCAATAGATTGCGAGGCTTTTGCATACATGAGGTCCTCTTGTGCGATTATTCTGCCTCAATTACTTCTTTCAAACTTTTCCCTCGTTCCCTGTCTTTGACAACTGTACAGTCATACTTGTAAAGGGCCTTTACACGTGGGTTGAATATTTTTCTGCATTTTTTTATACCTTGCACTCCATGTAAAATACCTTTCAATGCCTTTCAAATACCTTGGTAAACGTTGACTATATTTTTTTCTGGACTAAATAAAATGCCGCAAAGAGGGAGATAGAGAGAGAGAGAGAAAGAGTAGCCGTAGGAAGTTTGTAGTACCTTTGTATGGAAAAGAAAGTCATCATCATGTAATGCTTTATGGTAGCTCTCAGAAGTGTGCTTCTCTATTATGTCCCGTCAATTTCTGAGACATTCATTTCAAGGAGCATCATATTAAATGCAGTAGAGTGGTTGAGAAAAAAGACTACCTGCTGCTGCCTTTCATCCTAATTGATTCAGCTTATTGTTTGCCGTGTAGTTTTTGTGTAGTTTTTAGGCTACAGGTTAAAGTGGGCTTCCAACGAAGACTGCACGTTAGACAAAAGTACACGGAATTATGTAACAATAAATCACTCAAGCGTTTCCTCCACGTACCGTCACTCTCCGACAGAAGTGATTATTTTGTGGTTTTGGGACATTCATTATCTTCTTGAGATAATTCTTTTTTTCTCATACAAGCCCTACACAGTACATTCAATTATTAAAGGAGGTAAACAGGCAAAATCAGATGATTGTCTGAACAGTAAGTTGCGTTGTGTCAATGTTTATTTTCCAAATAATGCTTACTTCTTACGTTCTTACTCACTTACCAGAATAATTACCATTTAAATTAAGGAGCAGAAATTTGCTTTCATTTCGTTGAATTAAAATTATCCGTTTGCCCCAAAACAGTTTTTCTAACAATAAGATGAGGGTTGTTCAAAAAATAGTAAAACGAATAACTATTTGAAGCCTATCTTGACGCCCATGGATCCTTTTACGGACAGGAAATGTGTGGCTTATAATGCCCATTGTAATTAATTGGAGTATGTTTGTACGCATCCTGCTATCACTATGCCGACCACGCCGGTGAGAATACGAAATGTGCAAAAAGTGAAATTGCTTAGAATGAATTGAATGAATCATTTTGGTTTGTGGATGGAGAAAGATTTTCCAGACTATATGCTCTCTTAATCACGCCCTTTCTTTCGTACATGTGTAAGGAAAGGGTTTTATTGAGCCGGAAAAACATTGAGAATGGGCAATCGAAAGTCAAAGGATTTATTATGGTCGTAGGTCAAGGTTCCTATGTTCTTCATTGTATCCGTGATGCAAACTTTACCACTGACCATAAAGATGCAAGCATTTTCAATATTCCGAGAACACTACCATCATTTTTTTTCATACCATTTAGTGTATATGTATAGAGAGACCTCTGCACATATTGCCTTTATGGGCAAAAATATGACAAGCCATTTGTTCCTTTAATCATTAGAAATAACTATTAATTTAATTCTACATCGAAACTCCATGAGATTCACTGTTAGCTAATTGCAAAAATTAATATTAGGTAGGTATAAATGGTCTAATTAAATAACCAAAGATGCAGTAGTAAAAACCCTACGTTTAATTCCAGCATCTCCATCAGAAACATCAGGAAATACTCTCAAAGTTGCGGCAGTATGGTTTGCAGTAATTTTTATCTCATACATATTTAAAGTTAATGAGTAGTCCCTGGTTTCATTTGGTCGTAGTAATAGTACATGAAAAAAGAAAGCTTTTCCAAATTTTAATTTCCTCCGCCAAATAAATATTTTCCTTCGAGGCAGAATTTAAATTAAAAATGAAGATAGGAAAACCTGTTTAAAAAATCAGATAAAAAACCTTGATAAATACACTAAACTCCTTCCTCTCAAAAAAAAAATTCTCCATCGCATTTTCTTTTTCTGTATCTCCCCGTATGTGCAAAACCTGTGTCCATGGACCAAATACGTTCATACACACACGGGGGTTTACAGGAAAGAATAATAGATACCATAGCAAAAAAACTGGGGAGTATATATAAAGAAAATGAGGAGAAAAGAAAAAGTGGGAAAAGATACTACCAAGGCAATTTACAAGAGCGTGAAAAGTTGGTTTCATTCTTCCTCTCTCCTCTCGTAGGATAGCGTGAAGAGAGAGAGAGAGCGAGAAAGTCAGAAAAAAAGCGAAAAAAGTTTGTTAAAGAGAAATACAATATTTCATCGGTGGTTTATCTGAAATGAAAGGGAAAATAGAGTGCGGAGAAAAGATGAAGAGGGGAAGACAAGAGTATAGAAAAGAAGAGGAAGAGACTCCGACTCCAACTCCGACTCTGACGACGACGACGAAGAAGAAGGAGAAGAAGAGGATAAAATCAGTGGCTCTTACAAAAGAAGCTATAATCCAAGAAAGGAAGATTCCATTAAAAATGTGTCACAAGTTTCCAAGATAAGGAAGAGAGATTGTTGAATGTCTTTGTCAGGGTGTGATATAAGACCACGGGCAAGTTAGCGGGGGTATGAGTGGGTTGAAGACTACTAGCTAGCCGAGCTACAAAAACTACCCAGCCCGCCGCCACCACCATCACCACCACCACCAACAACACTCTGGGGAAAGTGAGAGCTGGGGCGTAAAAGGGAGAGAGAGAGAAATGTATAGACGAAGACGACGAGAGGGGGAGAGGGAAAACAAGGAGAGCGAGAGAAACAGAGAGAAATAGAGACAGAGAACTAGAGAGAAAAAGAAAGAGAGAGAGAAAAAGCGAGAGAGATAGAGAAATAGAGATCGAGAGAACCAGCGAAAGGAAGAGAGAGAAATAGAGATAGAGAGAAAGAGCAAAAGTAAGGGAGAAATAGAGATAGAGAGAAAGAGCAAAAGTAAGAGAGAAATAGAGATTGAGAGAAAGAGCAAAAGTAAGAGAGAAATAGAGATTGAGAGAAAGAGCGAGAGAGAAATAGAGATCGAGAGAAAGAGCGAAAGGAAGAGAGAGAAATAGAGATCGAGAGAAAGAGCGAAAGGAAGAGAGAGAAATAGAGATCGAGAGAAAGAGCGAAACGAAGAGAGAGAGGAAGAGTGAGAGAGAGAGGAGAGAGAGAACGAGGGAGAAAGAGAAAGAGAGAGACAGAGAATGAGAAAGAGAGAGAGAGAAAGAGGGAGAAAGAGAGAGAATGAAAAAGAGAGAGAGAGAAAGAATGAGAAAGAGAGAGAGATTGAGAGAGAGAGGTTGAGAGAGAGAGAGAAAGAGAGAGAGAGAGAATGAGAAAGGGAGAGAGGGAGAGAAATGGAGAGAAAGGAAAAAACGGTGGATGAGGAACCTTAACAAGATGAAGAATCCGGTGAGGAGGATGAGAACCGCGGTTAGAGCAACTTGTTCTAGCTTTTGACTTCACGAAAAAGATATAGTAAAGTCGGCTATAAAGTGTGAGGAATAGTGTTGAAAAAAAAAGTTGAGAATGAACCAAAATGCTTATACATACTCAGAGAGAGAGAGAGGCAGTACACATGGGAGGAATAGTAGGAAGTGAGAGAGAGGGCAAAAAGAGGTAGGGAGTGAGAGTGCCAGAGAGAGAGAGAAACCGGGAGATGAGAGAATGCGAGGGAAGGTACTTTTTGGGTATGCCGGAACAAGCGCACTGGCCCTCTTCTAGCCATCACTGGAAGGTCTATTGGATTGATGGGAGTACCTCGGCTTGAAAAGGGGCGTTACATCTATTCCCCGACGAAAAGGCTTTATATTTTTCTTTTTCTATCCCTCTTTCGACGCTCTCTCTCTCTCTCTCTCTCTTTCTCTCTCTCATCTTCTTGTCCCCAGGACGTGATACGCTCCGCAACCCTATTACAAATCACTAACCTAGTGGAATCATCAAATAACCTGAAAACAGAGAGCTAACACCTCCACTTGGATTACACTCTCTGTTTCACCGTGTGACCAGATCATCTTACTTGAAAAGTGCTTATAACTGAGTGATTCGCTAAGAGGCAAACACGATTCTCATGCCCCATTAACTATTTCCGGACACACCAACTACTTTTTTTTCTTTCACTCCTTCTCTTTTGACTTTTTTGTACTCCTTCAGTCTTATCACACATAGTTTTACCTATAAGGACACATTACTATTTTTTTTGTCTCTCCACTTTCTTTTTCTCCTTTTTTTTCTCCGTTTTTACTCTTGACTCTTGCTCTTTTCCCAACATTCTGTGTTCATCCTTTGGAGAAGGAAGACGGGAGTGGGAGAGACGGGGAAATAAAAAAAAACAAAGGAGACAGATAGCAAGTCCTTTGGTAGTAGCTCACCTCCCACAACTACTACGACGGGTGAAACTTCCTGTACAAATACACGCACCTTCCCCCAACCTAGCTTCATTCACTATTCTCACAACGTGAAAACCGGGTGCTTTCCCGCTTTCCCGGTTTTTTTTCTCTTCTTCCTTTCACCAGTCCTGTCGGCAAAAGCCTCCCGTCTTACCCGGGGGAGAAGTCATCCTTCAAATATTTCCGTATTAATTCCATTGTCTTATTCTATTACGTCTGAATCCTCTTTCCGTTTGCGGAGAAAAAGCAAGAAAATCAGTTTTTGTTTCTCTCCCCTTGGATCATTCTATCCTGTTAGTAGTACTCCGGGTATTTTCTCCTACACTGTATTTTTTTACCGTGTTAGTATTCCTCTTCAGACCGGCATTTATCCTGTAATCTCCCCCATAATTCAATGGTTCTTCGGACGGAAATTTGGGGTTCATCGTGATTCAGAAAGGGAAGAAAAGTTGAAAAGTGAATTATTATTGAGCTGATCCGATTTACACCGTGTTTTATCACTAGTGTTGTTGAAGACTCAAGATTTAAAAGTGAGAAAGTTTTAGTTTTTTATTTTTTATTTATTTGTTTTCTCCTGGACGCCGTGTGCAATTAGTTCAACATCATACTGCCGGCTTCTCAGCTGTCGCCCGTTGCCTCGTGGCCGGGCTCAAATCATCATCATTCCAATGCCAATTCGGCAGAGCCCATGCCTCACAAAGGTAAATTGAAATTACTCTTTTCTTTTTACATATTTTTTCTTTACTTTTCCTCTTATACTGTTACGCTTATTACAATACGGGAAAGCCCGTTTGGGATTTTCGATTTAGCAATGGAGCACCCTAGCACGAGTAATTTTCAACGTCAAGTATTCAAGAGGAATTATGTCTCCCGGAGTTTATAATAGGACTGAAACATATTTACATTCCCAGGGTCTCTGTGTGTACTTCCGTTTCATCTCGGATATTTTTTTTAGATCCCATCTCCCTCTTTCATGAGGAACATTTTTTCTGATATCACATTCCCCGTCTCTTGTTGCCCTACCAAAATGTTTCAATTCCTCAAACTGACTATTTTGGTTGTGGGACAAGCATATCACAATCCTTTCCTTGACAAACGGAAGCTCCTGCCAGGACATTGTTTCTTTTTAACACTTTTCCCTTCAAGGATCACTGTTATTGAGAGGGGAAAAAAGAAACAAGGATAACAAAACCGGAAGGAATTGGAATCTTTCCGCAAGAAAGCATTTTGTCAATGAGATTCTCATTATGGGAGGGCCCTAAGGGGACAGGGTATAACGTAGGAAGTAGTGGGAGAAAGGAGCAGAAGGTCATTCTTTCCTCACCCTCTCATTATTGTCCTTGAATACTAATGCATCCGGGAGTCGATGGGATGTGACGAAAAACCCGGAAAAGCAGTGAGAGGAAAAGTGAGTGGGGGGAGAAGCCTTTAGAGAGAAAGAGAGATACAATGGCTTTTAGGGTTGTCTCCATAGTGTTTCTTTCCTATCATCTCTTATAGCCGACATTGGAATCCGATATTTACAACCATGGTATTATACTACCCGAAGAGGATTCACCTCATGCTGTGTCAATAGAGTTCAACTTTTTGTCTCTCCTGCTCTCCACGCATAATTCCATTCTTTTATCCCATAATTCTGCACTTTTTTTTTACGCTCCTACTCAAAAACTTTGGGTGGACTTCTCCATATCCCATGAATACGTTATAGCTCCGCCCGACTTTTTTCTTCATGGATTCTCTCACAGTGATCAAATTGTTATGAAAGAACGAAAGGAGTAGGAAGAGGAGCTTATGAGATTCTCTGCACTTTCAATAAATGCATCCCAGACTTTTTTTTTGTCTCTCTCTCTCCTCTCATCAGCACGCATTATAAGGACAAAGAGAGGGAAGAGAGAGAATGAAAAAAGTTTTTATTACATTGGAAAGTCAACACAGTCTCTCCCTGTGTTTTTGTTCCTTGCCGCTTTCGTATATATGTATTTACTTGTGTTGTAACTCAAAAAAAAAAAAATTGTATCGTTCTTCATCGTAAACACTTTTACACTTTTATTCGGACGACTGGGTTCCGGATTTCCGGTCGACTCCCAGCAACGCCTCTGACAATAAAACAACTTTCACCAACATTTGCCCACAGACTGCTGACTCAGTTTTTTTTCCCTTTCTCTCTCTCTCGCTCTCTCTCTCTCTCTCTCTATCTCTCTCTCCTTCCCTTTCTCGTACTTTTCACTACCAAATAACTCATCCTTCCGCTTTTGTTTTTCTGGGTCAATTTTCTCTCCGTTACTATTTTTTATGTAATTTTTATGGTTTCTATCCGTACCCTCACTTTACACATGGTGCGGTTTTCCTCGGGAAAGTTCCTCATTAATCTTCCCTAAAACTCTTTCAGTTTTTTTCTACTCTGAGGCCTTCGTTTCACCAAATATTGCCCTAAACTTTGTTTACAGACTCTAAAATGTAGGAATGACTTCCAGGATCATTAGAGTACAAGGAAATGAGGGAAGAATGTTCCTTTACACTTTGTGTTTATGAATATTTACAAATATTATATTCACACACAATAGGCCTGAAGAAGGGAGAGTATCCCGAAACGTTGCTTCTTCAATAAAATCCCATGTAAAATAGTGAAAAATTACCCTTTTCGTAAATTTCTTCCTAAGAAAAATATTACATTACATATTACATACATGTTTTTTTGTGTAATTATATTTTTATGATCCAGTAGAAAAGAAGTAAAAGACTTGAACGAAGACGTTGACAAAATATAGTTTCACAACCTCTGTACAAACACAAAATCTACCGCTCCTCACAAAAAAAGCAAGTTTTGTTGTTCTTCCCCCCAAAAAAAGTCTTCTGGCTGTGTGGGAAGACCGGTGGTGGAGACCAAAAAATAAAAAGGGATGGTCCCAGCTTCTTCCCCTGCTGTTTACTCTTTTAATCAAGGTTCTCCATTGATTAAATTTTGATTCATAATCTTCCTTAGGAAGTCATATTACTGCTTTTTTTTACTATTAAATATATACAAGTATACTGGAAAGAGATTTAATGTAGTGCATGGGTATGTTTTTGGCAAAATTCCAACTCCTTTTTCGTGCTTCTTCTCTTCTTCTTCTTCTTCGTTACAATATAATTCCTTCAAATGAGCTCCTAGAATCTCTTTCTGTAATAAAGGAGCCATAAAAGACGTGAGTGGGGGAACCTGACGCTATTATTATCTCCCTTTTTTTATCCTCTTCACAATCCTATTGTTTCAACAAGTGATTTTTATTGTTTCTTCCCATTCATTCTTTGTCTTTTAAATGTGATTCCTATGTTAACGTCTTGTCCCATGTATGTTTCACTCGTTATTAAACATTATTTTTCCTGCTTTCTACTTGCCACAGGATCTTGTAGGGCCTCCTTGTAACTAGAAGTGGCTCCAAGAATTGTTAGAGCCGTGGAAAGAGCAAATTCACTACTTGGGTCTAACAAACTTTTTTCGGCCAAATTCCTTCCTCATACCCAAATTGAATTTGTTTCTTTAGCTTGGATTGCCCATTAAATGTACAACTGCATTTCAAGCCCCAGAAATAGTCATTTTTGAAGTTGATACAAAAACGCATTATGTTTGAAAATGATGTTAAAACAGCATTGACAGGAGTCGGCAGGTCACTTGATGAAAGAGCCTTGAATGTAACGGAGAATATGAATGAAATATTATTATGTAGTTAGTAATGACACTTATCCCACTAGGCATCATTGTAACACCTTCTTGTAAGCCAAGAACAAATTTGGTGAGTGTAAACGATACAAAAAAAAAGGTAGACAAATGGGGAACAAGAATAAATTTCTTGTAATAAAGACATATTTACAAAGACTCAAAAAGTATACATACTTGAGTCCTTGTATCATTGTCAAGTCATTATTATCGAAGTGTACCTATACATACATAAGAATAAGTTGCGTGTACGCGGACACTTGAAAAGGAATGAGAGAGAGAGAGAGAAAAAAAATGAGGCACACACAGAAGCAAACATGATGAGATATCACCAGAATGAAAGTGAAGTGTTCAACTAGTCTAGTACACGGTGTCTTTTGTCACCTTTTACAATTTATTCTTTTTCATACTCTTTCTCTCTCAAGTTCAAATTGAGAAACCGTGGAAATACGTATGTACGGGTACATGTGCACGTCATGCACTCCTGTGATAGGGGAAATATAATCATATCACATATGGCCCAACATTTTTTTTTCAAAAGCTCTCATAAGTGTCAAACTCCCTGGTCCATTGTTGGGAAAGGAGCTACTAAGTGAGTGAGACAGAGAAATTATTATTGTTGCTCTTGTTGAAAGGCATTTTGTTGGAGCATTTTCTCCCACCCTCCCCTCCTCTATCCCCAAGTACACAATAGTGTCATACATACTCACGGTCTCACTTTTCCATTGAAATAAAATTATTTTGTCACAATGACAAAAAATTTCTCTATAACATGACACTCTCATTCTTACCCCTACGTCCTCGGGGTTGTTAGGGTGTTGTAGGAACTTTTTTTTTTGCCCTCTCCGTACTAGCCCTATGCTTGTACCTCTATAGTACTTGAACTTGCATGTGACCAAAAAAAAAGTGGTGCGGTGAAGTATTGTTATAACGTAAGGGCGAGTCTCTCTCTTTCTCTCTCTCTCTCTTTCTCTCTTTTTCTCTCTCTCTCTCTCGTTCTCTCTGTCTTTCTTTCTCTCATTCTCTCTCTTTCTTCTCTCCCATGAATATACTGTATATTTCCCGAGGAATAATGATACTTTTGAAACAACATGTGAGAACATATTGTCACATTGTTGACTCTCTGGTTGACTTCTCCGGGGTACATGTTCTCTAGTAAAAAAAAAAAAGAAAAGGGACTCTTGTAAGTTTTGTTCACTCGCTCTCTCTCTCTCCCATTTTGCCTCGTATGTCTCTCTCCCTCTCTCTCAACACTTGTAGTAACACACCCATTGGCTAATAATATTGTATCATGACATTTGAACAAACTGTCGGGAGAAGTTTGTGTGGAGTACAGTGTCAGGGCACCCTTTGCCAGTGCCACAGCTCCCTAACCGTGGCTGTCACTTGAGAACACGCGCGTGAGATCCGAGTATATGTAGTTAGTTGATGGCCAAAAAAAAGAAGGATGGGGAAATGTTATCACATACAACCAACCTTCCCCTTTTAACTCCTTTTTTTTTATTCTTCCCCTCCCCTCCATCACATTTGGCTTCCCCAGTATTTCTTATGAGCCTACTACACACTCCAGGACAGAAAGAAGAGGTGTAGTCCTATTAAAAGGACTACAAAAAGGAAAGAATCTCAACTTACATAGAGAAAGAGAGAGTACATGAATTTTCTTAAGGTCCTTTAAATATGAAGGTATTCTTTTCTTGGCTTTTCTTCCAAAATATAAGTATGTATGTATGCTGTTTCGAAAAAAAAAAGGTTTCATGAGGTAGTCGGAGTTGTGAGAAAAAAGAGCTTTTGTATGGTACTACAAAGGCTGATGACGACTTTTCAAGTACTTTTTCTTTCACCATGGCTCTCTTCCCGTAATCGCAAGGCTTGTAAATAAGTATTTGATTCCTTTTTTTAAGGAACAAATTGAGATTATGGAACATTCCTTTGGAGAAAACTGTACTTTCAATAAGGCCCCTTACACTTGGGCCCTTTTCATCTTGTAGTACTACAACTACGTAGGTGTAGTTTATTTTGGGTGCTATTATTTATTTAAAAAATGTTAGGTCTCCTTAGCTGAACCAAGGAGAATGAGAGAAAGAAAAGGGGATTTTCTCAATGGAGACACACAAGCCCTTAAAATACAAATTCTGTGCATGTGACTGGAATTTAGAGAGGAAAAGAAAGAGAATCTGGGCGAGAGAAAGAGATGCACTTTTCCTCACCCACTCATTCACAATCATACTAGATGGAAGATGACAATTGGTAGTTTAAAGCCATCACCTTCCTTGAGAAATTGTACATAAAAAGCCTCATTCATTTTCATGGGATCCTCTGCACAATCCCTTAATTCATTTTTCATTGAGAACTTTTTTTTTCTTCCATTAAATCTCATTCTTGTGCTTGAGAGTGCATCAGAGAGAATAAAAATCCCTTTTTGTAACGGAACATTCCCACGAGGTTAATAATTGGTAGATCTTGAAGAATCAATGTACATAACTGCCAATCTAGTACATAAGCTAGAGAGTACAGATGAATACTACCCTGTATAGTATTTGGGAATGTATATGTCACATTGGGAACAAGGTGGAAATTTACTCCGAGCTTTTTTAATTGATGAGAAAGACCAATACTAATATACAGACTCTCTCATTTGTTCCGAGAAAGTACGGAGAATGTTGGAAACAATGAGTTTCCCTTGTTTATTTTTTTATTATGCTAATGATTAGGGAAAGTAGTAGTAATTTGGTGACATGGAATATTTTCCCTGCCTATGACAGGGGGAAAAAAGTGCACAAAAGCACTATTTGGACTCATTTCGTACAATGTGGTGGTGGTTTGGTTGTTACAATGCATCTTCGCACAATGATAGTCTGTGTAAGATATGATGATGGCGGGGAAAAGTGAGGAGAAAGGGAGTTTTTCTCTCTCTTTCTGTCTCTCTCTTTCTCTCTCTTTCTCACTCTTTCTCTCTTCCTCTCTCTCTCTCTCTTCCTCTCTCTTTCTCTCTCTTCCTCTCTCTTTCTCTCTTTTCTCCCTCTATCTGTCTCTCCATTTTCCCCTGTGAATAAGGGACATATACATATAGGGATGGGACTGGAAAGTTTTTGACGATACGATATTGATAAGGCGAGGGTGACATTTACATGACAGAATTGTGCAGACAATGGGTTGGTAGTGATTTTTAACAGCCTTTTGTTCAACTTTTCCTCACCATCATCCCCCCTCCACGATCATCAGCATAATGACAATGCCAACTTACTGCTCCTACTATTATTATTATTATTATGACGAGAACTCCCTTTCTCCCTTACTTTACTCTACACTTTAGTATACTTTACCCAAGCTACTTCACTTTTGTTGAAACTTAACTCATATTTTTTTTCCTGGTCGGGAGGGAGGAGAGGGTATAAGTAGAAAAGCGTGAAGGACCCTTTTGTATATGTATGTACTTTTTACTAGTCCTCCTATCCCCCCCATACATATTGAGCTAATGTTTCCTATTCTTTATCCGGTTGACTTTTCAAGTGTCATACACTTACAGTCATTTGTATCCCCATACTTCCATAATAATAGGGACAAAATGGGAAAAATGAAAACAAGGGAGACATTGGGGTTTGTACACAAACTGAACGTCTCTTTTTCTCTCTTTTAGAACACCAAAAAAAAACGAATGAAAGCTCACACATGTATTCTTTTTAAACATTTTATTTTCCTTTTTATTTTCACACTACTATAAACATGAGGAAAAACAAGAGAAAGAAACACGTTATTGTTTACATGGGATATTTTTCGGCAATTTTTCGGTGTATCAAAATGTTATGTAGAAATAAGTCAAGAGAGGAAAAGAAGGAAGAAATATATATGCTAAAAATATTTTGTTCTTGATTTCATTCAGGGCACAGCGGCATCAATCAGTTGGGTGGTGTGTTCGTGAGTGGAAGACCATTACCTGACTCAACGAGACAAAAAATTGTAGAGCTAGCCCATTCAGGAGCCCGACCTTGCGATATTTCAAGAATCCTTCAAGTTTCCAATGGATGCGTGTCTAAAATTTTGGGACGGTAAAAAATTTATTTTATACTTTTTCGTCATTTTTAGCTTTACAGTTTCCTTCATGTCATCACTCTTATCCAAGTACTTAAGCATCTTATTTAGCATTCTGAATTAGATCCTGTAAAAGAAAAAAAGATGGTACAGTGGACCAAAATCGGGTGTATTCACTTGATTGAAGGGTTATGATTAAACCTTTATGCACCACAACCTTTATTTGTCCAATACTTATATGCGGTTGACTATTTTCTCCACCATTTTGTATCACCCATGCCGGTACATAACGTTACCAGAACCACTATTTATACAAGGAAGGATGGATGAGCCTCTGATTTATTTACAAGTCTCTAGTGTAATCGTAATTTTCCACTTTATCAGTGATTCATTGAGCGAGACATCAAAAACCATTTCAGGGTCCTTTGGGATTTCAAGACTATTTTTCCTCTGTCGCTCTTCCTATACATCTACCCCGTTCATTTCCTACCCCATTTCCAACTTTGACACTTGCCTGAATAAGATGTTCTTTTTTTTTCCCCATCTCTGTGTAACTCCCAATCTTGTATCAGAAGCCGGGATATACCACCCTTGTTATTGTACATATCCAACCGCAGACGGCTGGCACAAAAGGCAATTTTTTTTCTTGGGCCTTCCCTCTCTATTGGTTTTTTTTTCTCTCACTGTCTGATGAATTTCTAATGTCATTATCTCCATTTCCTCACCATGTCTCCTCATATGTCCCGCTTTTTGATAGCGGAAGGAGATTTCATTTATTCTCTGTATACTCCGAGCATCTCTGAGGAGATGTGTACTGTGTACTATACAAATGGCAAGTGTCATTCTGGAAGTAATCGCACAGGTTGGCGGGAGGACCAATAAATTACCATATCTTAATGAATTTGACGGGATAATTACGGGGGGGGATGCTCCCCATATATTTTCTATTTTTAGGTACTACGAGACCGGGTCTATACGGCCACGTGCTATAGGTGGA
The DNA here is from genome assembly GCA_034698585.1 of Disparrhopalites patrizii. NCBI lineage: Eukaryota > Metazoa > Arthropoda > Collembola > Symphypleona > Sminthuridae > Disparrhopalites > Disparrhopalites patrizii. The sequence goes on along the minus strand of JAQGBT010004326.1, from coordinate 824 downwards.
AGCAAACCCCGTGTAGCCACCTCTGGAGTAGTGCACAGAATAGCTCAATACAAACGGGAATGTCCTTCCATCTTTGCCTGGGAAATTCGGGATCGTCTGCTGTCCGAAGGCATCTGCACCAATGACAATATACCAAGTGTAAGTGTCTGTTGTAAGTACTCATTTTTTTAGGCACATTTATTTTCTCTTTTTTTTTATTTTCACACCTTCCCATCCTATCAATCCTAGCAATCCTAAGGAAGCATAATATCCCCGCTTTCACTGTTCTTATCTAAGAGCCAAAAAGAAGATGTGGTTATGACTTGGAAGTGGTCAAACCATGGGGACTTTGAGTAGTATATGGGTCCCTGGGGGCATCATCATAATGTATAGTATAGTATTTTAATCAAACACATTTTAAGTGATCCCCTGATGTTCCTTAGTCACGGAAGAGGGATTATCCTGTTCAACTAATTCACTTGAATCTTGCGGGAGACGCCTCAAATGACTCCCACAGTGTTTCATTCCATACACGAAATGGGCCCTTCCTTTTATGTACTACTATATGGACAGACTTGAGTAACATCCACAATATATAGCTAGCTAATGCTTTCGCGTGGGGAGGGGGAAATTAGTGATTTTGTTAGTGAATTTAGGGTGCTGATGATTAATGCTGTAGTTGGGATCATGGCAGGAGTCACCCAAAGTCTTGCTTGGAGTGAGACGAGAGAGACAGACAGAGAGAGAGAGAGAGAGTAAAAAATGAGAAAGTTAGCGTGAAAGAGGGAGAGAAAGAGAGAGAGACAGCGAGATAGAGAAAGAGAGAGAAAGAGAGAGAAAGAGAG
>JAQGBT010004325.1:0-16885 GCA_034698585.1 Disparrhopalites patrizii | reverse complement strand
TCTCTCTCTCTCTCTCTCTCTCTCTCTCTCTCTCTCTCTCTCTTGCTTTTTCTCAATCTCTCTTTCTCTCTCTCACTCTCTCTCCCTTTCTCTCTCTCCTTCTCCAGTTTCCTTGTGCTTTCTCCTTACCTACAGGCACTGAGTGGGAAGCAGACGGAGTAGAAGGAGTCATTCCCTTGCACCTAATTAATCGCCATCTAATTAAGTTGCAGCGACCATTATTTGAAACTTTCCCAACTTATTTTGGTTCACTTTCACCCCTCCCCCAAAAACTTTCTCTTCTTGGGGGAAATGAAGTCATATTTAATGGACACTTGTACAGCTCATCAGAGTCTGTCTTCATCCACCCGAGTCAATAATATTATTTGGAGGGAATGGGGGATGAGTGGGTGAAGAAAGGGGGATGGTATATGTAATATTCTCTCACCAACTCTCTCTCTCTCTCTCTCTGTTGTACCTATCCATTGTATACTGAATTGCGTACTGGAAGTGTCTGAACTTTCTCCTCACTTTCTCCGGGAGAAAGCATGGAACTTGCTAGGGTTATTGCAATATAGTTGGGTGTAAGGGGAAACAAGAACTTGTGGTGTGTAAAATAAGTGCAGCATTGTAAGTTCCTTAGATGAGAGGGAGATAGAGGGTACACCATCGGTGGTTGGTGGGTGAAGCTACGTATAGGTATATAATATATATACATACACATATGTATGTCTCTGTAAGTGTGTATACCTATTTGCAGTATATACATACATACACGAGGGAAAAAACTCATTTGTTTGATAAACTCATCGTCATCCCAGCCTGTTTTGAAACGTATACATCCTGATAATGAGTTCAATTTGTTTGCCTTTTCTTGTCTCCTCCCCCTTCTATAGTATACCTCTTCCCCTCTGTATTGTGTGTATAATGTGGGATAATACACCATGCTTTTACGAGGGTTTAATGCCCGCCTTTTTTTTTGCTGCCAGAGCAGTGTATCCGTCAATACGAAGGCATACAGACGTTGGGTAAGTAACGTGTAGGTACGCGGTGCTCATTTGTTTTTTTTTTTTTTGAGTTTTTACGGGAAATGTATGGGAGTGGTTTTGTATAAAGGGAATTGAGAAGTTAGGCTCTTGAAGAGGGGGAAGAGGATTTCTCTGGTCTTTTTTTGGCCTTAATTTTGTTGGTTCCAGTGCCGGTATGTACGTGAGAGAGCCTTATTGAAAGTCGATAGAGAAAGTACCTTTGATATTAAAAATGCACGGGGGGAGATTACACACTCACTTGTTCTCCTTCATCCTTTCCCTCGGCTTTCTCCTCCCTATATCCCCTTCAGGAAACGCTTTTAGGTTGGCTTGGCAAGTTTGGGATGTTGCTATAGTGGCCGTATTTTTGTAATTTTTGCACATTCCAGACAAAAATAGTAACTGCTCGCTTTGGTTTCGGTATTTACAACCGGGAGCATTATGGAACCTTACATGCCATTAAGCCCTTGCTGGTACGTGCGGGCGGGCGGGCTCACATAAATATTGGGCGATTTGGGGGAGTCGATAAAGGAGGGAAGAGGAGACGGAGAAAAAGGAGAATTAAAGAGACGGCAGATATTCTTTTAGTTTTTTTTTTTGTGAGGAGATTCCAGGAAAACAGAGGAAGAAATTTTTGGAGGTGTATTTGCGGAGTAAAAAAAAAATATTGTACAAATATATAAATGATGAGTGGGGAATTTTTGGTGAATGAAGGAAATACGGTGGTGATTAGGCACGCTTAAAAGAGTAATAAGAACCCCATTTGCCCTCATTGTTACTACACGGACGAGAGGAAGGAGATTTTTGACGGTTGGGAAGGGAATTAATTAAATATTTTGTAATGGGCTCCGGGAGCGGAAGGGAGAGATGGAGGAAGAGGAGGCGGAGGAGGATGAGGGTTGAACTATTACTTATTATTAGCTATTCTCCCCGTTTTAAAAGATATATAGGACGAGGCTGGGAAATAAATGAGTTGCAAAGGACAGGATACATTAATAAATTAAATACTACTGTATGAATACAGTTAAAAAGCGAATTTGTGCGAATCAACAAGGACAGAGAGAGAGAGAGAGAGAGAGGAAAATGGGGTGTATTTATGACAAAGGGGTGGAGAAAAGGAGGGAGAAAGCCAGATAACGAGAGAAAGCAAGAAAGAAAGAGAGAGAGAGAAAATAGAGAAAGAATAGGCCAAGATATTATTTTTGTTTCTCCCCGTGAATTATTGCATTTGGCTCAGGGAGGGGTAAATGTGCTCTTACATATGATGATAGCATCCAGAAATGTTTTTTGGCGGTATTTCATCCCTTTTAGTAGCACTGAATGCTAGAGCTTATAGATCCTACTTTTTTTAAAAAAAAGAAAGAAAGAAAAAATCATTAGAATAAACATTTTTTCTCGCTTGTAGATGATTTTCCTGTGTATTATCTCATGAGTTATTGCAATGGTTTTTGCTGCAGAAGAAGAAGAAAAAAGGGAGACGAGGTCGATTTGTCTTTTGTATATTATACGTACATGTTGAGAATGTAAAGAAAGTTACTAAAATTCCTTGCTTCTCCAAATAAAATGGGTCTTCTCTGTTTTCTCTTCCAAATCGTTAATCCGACCCAGCCAAAAAGCGGGAGGAAAAAAATAGGGGGGGAGATATTAAAAGAAGGGGGAAATGTATAGTAATAATTTCTCATCTCCCCTCTTCATTACGTACCCGGGTCGGTATTTTTTTTTTGGGGGAAGAGGGAAGCTTATTTCTTGTAGTTTCCATTAAAGTGTCAGATGATGTTCTGGTGTTTATTAGTTTTCGATGTTCCAGTCACAAGTAGGGTTGTCGGGGGCCGTCATTACGATTTGGTCTTGTATTATCGTATTTTTTTTTCTTCGTATTTTTATGCCTTTTGGGCTTACGTAGAATCCTGGTGAATGGAGGGCTAGGGGAAAGAAGGGTTAAGGGGAGAAATATGCTTCTACTAGAAGATTTTTGCGGATCTTCTCTCCCTCCTTTTTCTCCCTTGTACTAGGCTATCCTTCTGCTTCTTCATCACTTTCCCTGTCTCTCCAACTTTTATACTCAAGTTGCGCTATGAGACGAGACTCCCTGATATTCCGAAGGGAGACGGAGGAAGTGGCAAAAGAGAGCGACACTTAATTAATTAATCTCTCCCGGCGCTGGGTATCTCTCTGTTTTTTATGGGGAACTCCTATATATATATGTATGTATATTGTTTTTATAAACGCATTTTGTATTATTAGTACTCTCTGTGTGTGTGTATGGAGATAGACATATTTCCAACCCTCGTAGAATTTTTGGTCCCACTTGGTGGGAAGTGGAGGAGGCTTGTACTAATTGGTGAAATGGAAGAGTGATGGGTGGGACTCATGAAAGTTGACAGAGTTTATACTCTTCCGTGATTTTTTTTTCTCTCTCTCTCTCTCTCTCTTTCCCTATTTTCTCCATGCAACTTGTCTCTCCTTTCTCTTTCCACGGGTTCGTTTTGTTTATCTTGGGAAGAGACAATTTTGCTGGAAGTTGTGTGCATGTATGTGTATAATGGACATTTGTATAGTTGTAAAAAATTATTTTGAGCTATCTATATCTTTTACGGCGTACATGTAATGTGTACGTAGATTTACTTAGCCTACTTACTTACGAAGCGAGGGGAAAGTATGTGCATTTATATACATTCATCAAGTGAGGCATCATGTAATATGTATCGAATTCTATATTAAAAGTTAAGTTTCCTTGACTTCATAAATTATGCCTTCGGTCCACACTGCTCGGAGGAGAGAAGTCGCGGGTGGGGGAAAGGCTGTTTTCTCTCCTCTCTTCGTATACTATAGAGTAAATGATAGGAAAGGGAATCTTGTAAAAAATAAATGTGAAGATATTTGCTCAGGGGCCTTTCATTTCCCTGGCTGAGGTGGAAGGCATGTAGGAGGGAGAGAGAAAGGGATTCTCACATGTACCTGGGCTTATGAAACAAAAGTCAGAGGATGAAGAACCTGGGGAGTAGGGAGGAAGGGGGAAAGGTCTGGCGAAGAAAGGGAATGGAGAGAGAGAGAGAGAGAGAGAGAGACAAAGAATTATGAGAAAGCTGAGGGGACGACAAATCAGAAAGGAAACTAAGATATGTGGAGAACGGGAAGTGAACGAATCAAGAAAAAAGTGTGAAGGCAAAGTTCAGAGAGAGAGAGAGAGAGGAGAGAGCGAAAACGGTGAAATTTAATACGAACGAAAGAATTAAGAGTTATAGAGAAAAAATACAGAAGAAAGGGAGATGGAAGGAAATAATTTATGGAAGGAAAACTGATTGACATGAAAAACGGCAGAGAGAAAAAAACGGAGAGATGGGACATAAGGCAGACAGCAGAAATCGAGAAAAGGGAAAATATAGATAACCGATGGGGAAATCAGAGGGGGATAATATAGTGAAAGCAGACGAAGAAAGTAGAGAGGGATATTAGAGAAAGCGGAGAGAGAAAATAGAGATTGTAGATGGAGAAAATAGAGAGAGAAAATAGGGATAACAGACGGAGAAAGTAGAGACGGATAATGGATAAAGTGGAGAGAGAAAATGGAGATATCAGACGGAGAAAGTAAAGGGATAATGGTAAAAGCAAAGAGAAAAGATAAGGCAGAGAGAAAGCAGCGGGGAAAAATAGAGAAAAGAGTAGAACGAGAGAAAGAAAAACATTTCTCTTGAGAAAAAGAAGGTAGAAGGAGTTGATGAAGGAACAACTGGCAAAAAATGACGACTTTGAGTTTCAAACAGATCCCGAATTCGGGGCAGTGCAAGCAAGTAGAAGGAAGAATATGTGACGTTAGTGTATTATAGCAGAGGGAGCAAATTCGGAGGCATCTTGTGCATGGTTGTTTACATCGGGATATGAGAAGTCAAAGTATAATTTTTTCCGTGTTTGTAAAAGAGAAGAGTGTGAGTTACTTAAGCCTGTCCTACTGGTTGAGTGATGTAGTAAGTACTCGTATGAGTGGTTCTCGTCTTTGTGTCTCTCTCTCCCTCTCTTCCCCTTTCTTCTGGAAGGAGACGACAGTTATCTCATGGAGTTTTGAAATCATCCTGGAGTTTTTTTTTTTAGTATGAAGTACACTCTTTTGGAAAGAGATACTTATTTCCTTGTATTATTTGCTTTCCCCCCGCCTCCGTCTTCTTATTTTCCCATCTCTCTGTCCCTTTTCTCTTCCAGTCTCAAAGGACCATTCTCCTTGTTCAAACTGTACCAAATTCAGAGACATAACACACACACACACACACACACACTCACTCTTTCACAATGTACTATAATCATAAATAACTTAAAGTGTTGAAAGTCCTCAGCTTTCTCTAGGTTACTATTAGTACTCATTTTTTTTGTACAAGGCCGGAGCGAAGGGGTAATAATATAGTCTTCCTAACCTTCCCCCTTGTACCTTTGATATTTGAGAACGGGAGAGTGAGGCTTTTTTCGTCTCATCTTCCCCATCAGCACGTCTTCTTGATTTTTCTCCCTTACCTATAAAGATGCCAGGAGCAGAACCGAAAAAGGGTTACCTGTCTAGGTAGATATGATGATGTGCTATATACGGTTTGAGCAAGAGTTTATTTTTCTAGAGTGTTTCATGCTATATTATAAATTGTTGCCAATAGCATGGGAATAGCTGAAGTTTTTTCTGGTTTCTTTGGCTTTCTCTTCGTACTAACTCGTATTGTCTCTCACTGTTTTTGTTTATTTTTTCCTCTCCCTCTCTTATTTTCTAGAACTTTATTGTTTCCCCCTAGCAACGTTTCATGTCCTTCATTCCTCTTGCTTTCTCGGTTTTAAGTGTCTCTCCGGTAAATTTGGTGATTTTTATCCTCCCGCCTGTCCCTTAAAATTCTTGATTTCTCTGGTCTCCCTGTCTTGTTTGCATTTTCTAGTTTTTCTCTCTCTCTTAAATCCTTTCGTTTTCTCTCTTAAATCCTTTCTTTTTCTCTCTTAAATCCTTTCTTTTTCTCTCTTAAATCCTTTCTTTTTCTCTCTTAAATCCTTTCTTTTTCTATCTTATATTCTTTCTTTTCCTATCTTAAATCCTTTCTTTTCCTATCTTAAATCCTTTCTTTTCCTATCTTAAATCCTTTCTTTTTCTCTCTTAAATCCTTCGTTTTCTATCTTAAATCCTTTCTTTTTCTATCTTAAATCCTTCGTTTTCTCTCTTAAATCCTTCGTTTTCTCTCTTAAATTCTTCGTTTTCTCTCTTAAATTCTTTTTTTCTGTATTTTGTCTCTCTTAAATTCTTCGTTTTCTGTATTTTGTCTCTCTTGAATCCTTCGTTTTCTCTCTTAAATGTTTCGTTTTCTGTATTTTTTCTCTGAAATCCTTCGTTTTCTCTATTTTTTTCTCTACCTTAAATCCCTCTCCATTTTCCTTTCTCCTGTTACTCCCTTGCTACCTTTATTTTCCCTTTATTTTTGCTTCCTTTTGTCTTTCCCTTAAACCGTTTGTTTTCTCTATGATCTGTCGCTCCATGAAGTTATCTCATCTCTGCCTTTCTGTCAAAAATTGATTTCTCCGTTTCCCCTCCTCAAACTACATCTGTCCCTTGCCTCCTCTGGTCCATTTATTTTGGCTATTTTATTGTTTCTCCTTGGTTTCACTTTCTTTATCTACACGTTGTCCTCTTTCCTGCTATTTCGGGTCTCTTCATTACCCCTCATTCCACTATGTTTTATAATAATGTGCATACGGGTAAATAATAAGTTGGAGAAAGTGGGATTATGTAGGAACTGGGGACAGCTTTGCCACATACAGTTTACCTGTAATTTCAAGTTTTTGTTAGTTTATTTTTTTTAAACTTGTATCTGCTTGAGAATAAATTATATAGTGTGTCAAATGATCGAACGTATGACGTTTTTTATCTCGAGAAGAAGTTACCACTTCTTTTAACCGCTCTCTTCGCTATCGGTGGGACGATTTCTTGATGCCGTCATCATCTTTGTGGCACGAAAGTCTATATATATTATCTCCTTTTCGGGATGAAACCAGAAAAGCTTGTTGAGTCAGTAAAAGTAGATCGGCAGCCGACGGATTTGTGTTTTTAAGGTGTGTGGCTTAATGATATTCACTTTTAGTTTCATGGGAGATATTTCACACTCCAGTCCTTCCCATTTGTTCTTGTGGCTTCTCTTCCAAGATTTTGTTCTTCGTTTCGTTTTTTTTTTGTTCTTGTTTCCCCCTCGTTTGCAGCTTTGGTAGGAAGTTGCTCCTTAAACCTAATTTCTCTTCTACTTTTCCCTTTCCCCTTCTCCATCACCCCATCCCGTTTTTGTGCTTGTGCTTGCTGAATTTCTTTCCGCAGAACATATATGTATACACATACAGAATATATAAAAGTTGTTGGGAATTGTTTTAATTTATTTTCTTGGTTCGATGCAGATTTTCTTCCTTCGTGAGTGGGACTTCCCATCTGAGTGACGAGGAGCTGATGTCCTTCGAGACGGAACTCCTGCCTTCCGACGTGGTTCGGCCGGAAGAGACGAGTGATGAGGATGAAAGTGATCTTGACACGGGGGTTGACATGAGACGACGAGGAGAAGATGATATGCCAGCAAATGTGGCGAGATCACCCAGCCGTCAAGGGACACCCCGTCCTTTGCCCTCCACCTCAGCAGCAATGATGGTCCCGTCCCCCGCCGCAAGCCCGGCCACAGTGACGTCCCCGCCCCCCAATCAGCGTCATGCCCGTGCCTTAAGAAGTCGGAATTCCACCCCGACCACAACGAACGGAAGAGTGTCCTCCCGGGCGGCAGCCAAAGCCAGGCGAACAACAGCCAATGAGTATTTAACTGATGATGAAAGCCCAGGTAATTCAGGGAATCACATTTCCGACAGCGACTGAGGTTGGGCCAAGATGTGTATTATTAACCAGCGTAGGGCCTTAGGATATTTATTTTTTCTATTAAACCCCTTCTGTGAGAATCTTTAATTATGGTCATAATTATAAATTGTAATCACTCTAACTCTACACTACATGCCTACATTTTTATAAGTTTTTTTCCCATCTTTCTCTCTCTCTCTCGATCTTCCTAATTTTTTACTAATAGTAGGCACTAAAGTACCAAGGAACTGACACTAATAAGGTTTATTGGTAAGTACTAATAAACATTTTATGACGATTCTTCCAGAATAACTTTTGAAGGTGAACAATAGTATACATTTTCATACAAACGGTTTCCCCTTCCTGTAACTACACGCATTAAATCCTTGAAAACTTCTGCTAAAGACACTGTGAAGTGTTAATTTGTGCATTTGGACATGTTGCTTTGGAGTTGTTCACCCAAAAATAATTTAGTTACCCGGGAGGATTTAAAAGTCGTTTAGGAACTATAGTATTCTGTACTTAATATACCTATACTCATAGGTTGTCGTGGTACTTGAGCAACTAAAATAACATTTATGGTGTGGGAGGAAATGCAATTAAAGGTTCAGTGGAGCATTTGAAACGTATTATGCTGGTATTACCGGTATTAGCATTAGCGATTGAGTCAATTGAGTCCTATTATTCTGACATTAATAGTTTCATCCATGGTGGCATATAGAAATAGATGCATACTTATGTATACGTACGTTGGTTGAAAAGTTTTCCGTATCCCTGATAAGCTAATCCGAAATTCAAATCCTGTTCATTCCTGGAAGGTCTCCTGCGTGTATCCACACGAACTCTTTCGCTGGTTTCAACTCTATAAAATAGGACGGCTTCGAAATTGAAGAATGCGAGAGAAAGTGAATTTCTCCAAAAACTAAATTCGGGGTGGCATCAAAAATTATTTTTTAAAATGAAAACTACTAGCTGAAAATCCTTGGAAATTATCGAAAGAGTTTGGTGACTCATCCCCATGCATTTACATAGTAACCTAATGGGTGCCGTTTCATCGACACGCCTCCTTTGTAAAGGTTGACCTTCATTAAAAATTATGCCTCACAAAACGACAGTCAAAGGGGCACTCAATACGTTTAAACATGGTAGAATCTCTGAAAGTTATACGGGAGAATTAAAACTTGAAAGTTGATTTAAAACAACGTTCAATTGTTTACACCCGAGTGATACATTTCGTAAACGCATTAGAAAAATAAATTTACCATTGCTGCTAACTTTTTCTTGTATAAAGTCAAACTATTTTTTGGCTATTGTTTTGCAAGGTTTTTTAATTTTTTTCTTTCGTTGAGGTTGCTATAATCAATTTTGAAGCCCGGATTCTAATTTCTAGTTAGTTAAACTATTAAACTACTCATTGATTTCAGATTATGATTTTTTTATAAACAACAGCTCACAAATGTGATAATTTGCATATGTATATGTAATTGTGACCAGCCCCTCTAAAATTGTTAACATTTTTAATCATGGAAAACATATTATGGAAATGGGAATCACGCACTGTATTTATTCCAAGTAGAAGAGGAAGACGTACACAATTATATATAATTACTATGACAGAAGCTCAAAAACAAGACATGTTCAACGGTTTAAGTGTATATCCAAAAGGATATTTCCCAGAGATTCCGTTAATATTTTAATTGTCTTCCAAACATTATTGAATTTTGTGTTTTTATAGTTGAATAGCATGCCCGTGCCGCCTACGGCAGCAGCCACGTCAAAGCATTAACGTATACGTTAATATTTTTTCGTGATTTCGGAGTTTTTCTTTTTGTTCCAAGTATCGTGTGCGTAAAAAAAGTTCGGTTGTTCCTATTAAAATTCCTATTAAAATCCTAAAAGTAGGATTTTAGTTAATTCATAATTGATAGTAAGGTTATTTTATTTTGGCGTGCCCAATAAAATAAACTAATAGGCTTATTCTCGCGTAGCAACGGGTACCCTCCGGAAAAAGAGGAAACGTAGGGAACGAACGGAGCCGGAAAGAAGGCCATGACGGAATGATGGACGTGACACGGGTTTTATACTTATGTAAAGGACGAAAATAACTTCCGGCTTTTAGCTTCTTCATTCGGCAGTCCGAACAGCGTCGAATATTACTGCTCTGACAAGGGCGCATTAAATCGGTGCACACTCGAATAAGTGTGGAATCCATGGTTCCGCGGTGCTCCTGCGCAAACTTCTTGCATGGATTGCAGCACACGTCGCATGCAATCGGAGCATCCATATGACGGCGTAACTTCGCATCTGGAAGCCGGTCGTCCTTATTTATAGAAACAGCTGTAAAGTGGAACTTTCCCCTCATTATTAAATGGGACCAGAAAAAAAGGACTAGAACCAGAGCGAAACACGAAATATAATTTTATAATTTTATTCTTCTATTTTCAGGGAGGAAAACACTTTATACAGGTAAGTTTCTTCGGAGAGGACTAGAGAGACAATGCAGAAAATGAGCTCCGAGCCGGAGGAAAAGCACGAGGATGAGAGAGAGAGAGAAAAATTCGCCCAATCCCATGCCCAAGGCACTTACTTGGCTCTCATTGGCCACCCCAGCGGAGCGTCCAATGAGAGCCAATCAAACAGTTCTCCTCTCTCTCCCACTCTGGCCCACTCCCCTCACAATCCCTCTGACCTTAACATGAAAATTGACATCAAATTTTTACATTATGGTTACTTTTTGGAACAATTATATATAGACTTAAGTATTTTGCAACTGGTATATGGTTTTAATCGAATAATATACTTAGGAAAGGACAGACTTTGTTATCACATCAAATGACTACTATAACAATCCTTTCCCAAGGGAATGTCCTCTTATGATATTAATGGATGTGAATCCGAGTGAATGGTGTACAATAACTTGTACATAATAATATTAGGTCTAGGTTAAGTTTTTACGATAAGTGTAATATAAGTATTTTTTTAGGAGAATTGTAGAAGGAGACTGCCTGACTTTCCTACTCGGAAGTCCACACCGTTCTCATCTTTTTCTTCCATGGCATGGATTATCCTGCAGGGATAATCCATCCATTTATCATTTACGTATACATATATTATATGTGTATACATTATTCATATTATTGCTATATTTTTTGGAATGCTACATGGCCCCCCAACTAAGTAGCGAACGTCCCGGACGCTCATCATTAAATGAATTAAATTCGTTATAAATTATTATGTATGTTATACATACATTTACATACATATTATTTGAAATTCAATCATTATTCCTTATTTTCTATGTTCTAGTTTATGTAATTATTATTTAATTAGTTACATATATATATTTTTTAATTTACCTTCAATTCACACTCACAACTTAATCTACTTTATTGACTGCACTACACTTTTTTGATGATTGGAACTCCAAGGAATTCACAAATTGCAAACACCTCTGTTTCCATATTTAGCGAGATTTGCAGTTGATACGAATAGAGGAGATCTCGGATGATCTCGAAAGTAGTGCTTGAGAATGGCAATTGTTCAATCTCCTGAATTAGGCCATGTTTGATTTTATCCCGATAGATTGAACTTTTTGCGGCTAATACGATTTTGTGTAGAAGTCCCTTTTTTCCATCATTCATCTGGAACTCCAAATAGTTTTCGTTGCTTGAATTTTGACTTCTTTTAGTAGTTTAAGTTTGATCTGTTGGGTAACTGCACCTGGTCCTTTGACCGGAACTAGTCGTCCCCGAGTAGAGGAACCAGCAACACCTGTGGGTGTCTCGTCCATGTCTTCAAAAATCAGGAAACTGAAATTGGATAAAGTGAACAGCATATTAATGTTTACTTTGCTCATAATAATATTGTATGTGAGTTCATATGGTTTTTTCTATTATTGCATTACTTTGAATTCACATGGCTTTGTTATCAAATACTGTTCAAATTTGGTTACATACGGATATTATAGTTACTACCGATCGGTCGGATCTCTGGATAAGGAAATAAGGGTCGATGTCCTGATTTGTATTTGCATCATGAAAGTGATGGCCAGTCAATCTCATGACATTCATTCATGTACATGTTTATGCTCTGGGTAGAAATACCCAGGCTCCAGCATTGTTCGAGAGACAGTCTCCTTCTACAATTCTCCTAATAAATACTTATATTACACTTATCCTAAAAACTTAACCTAGACCTAATATTATTATGTACAAGTTATTGTACACCATTCACTCAGATTCACACCCATTAATATCATAAGAGGACATTCCTTTGGGAAAGGAAAGTTATATGGTTATACGGAGTTACTACCGATGCTTCTCAAGTTACCGTCGGAGGAACTTGTGAACAATCCAGGGATGAAGGGAAGACTTACAGACCCATTGCGTATTTTTCGCAAAGCCTGAGTGAAACAGAACAAAGATACTCAGCAACGGAGAGAGAATGTCTAGCTGTGATTAAGGCTCTGGAAAGTTTCAGACCTTATGTCTATGGTAAACATATAGTGGTTGAAACTGATCATCAAGCACTCACCTATATGTTGAAACTGAAGGATCCACTCAACCGTTTAGCAAGATGGGCTCTCAAGTTAGCGGAACAGGACATGTCCATCGTTTATCGAAAAGGGAAGGAAATTCCACATGCGGATTGTCTCAGTGGATATCCTGTGAGAATGCTGAAGAAGCCATTACAGGAAACGACTCAGGATGAATTAGCGCAAGACGATCCTGTCATCAACTTCGTCTTTGGTGGTAATCTTCGCCATTTCGCCGAAGCCCAAAGAAAATATAGTAACACACGACAAATAATTAATAAAATTTTAAATGACCCAGGTAATCACATAACTGCATCTTTCCAACAATCAGGAAATTATGCCCTACTTCATTGAGTACTTTATAGACTTAATAAAGATTCACCCTCACCATTTAAATTGTATGTGCCAAATAACTTCAGAAAGGCGGTATTTGACCTTTGTCATTCGACACCTGAAGGTGGTCACGGTGGTATTTTCACTACTATGCAAACCCTCAGACTTCGGTGTTACTGGCCTTCGCTGAAAGACGATGTAAATTTATATGCCGGAACATGTATTAGGTGTCAGACATCCAAGCACCGAAATCAAAAGTCTTTTGGAGAGATGGGAATTGTACTTCCGAGTGGGTCCATCTTTTCAGAGATTGCTATTGACTTCGTCGGACCTGAGCCTATAACACCAAACAGGAACATATATTTATTCACTGCTATTTGTACAACTTAAAGGTACGCAATAGCTGTTCCCTGTAAAGAAATTTCTACGAAAGATGCAATTAAAGCTCTTTACGAGAAATTCTTTTGTGTTTTTGGCAACCCGCGAGAAATCATTTCGGATAACGGATCCGCATTCATTGCAGCTAATTTTCATAAATTCCTAACGGAAAGAGGCATCAATCATACAAAAGTTGCATGTTATAGTCCTCAAGGAAATGGCAAAGTTGAAAGACTACATAAAGAACTGAAAACGTACCTTCGTAATTTCATGAATATTCCCCAAAACAACTAGGACTCCGTCATTCCGCAAGCAGTATTCTCCTATAATACACATCAGCACGGTGGAACAGGTGTCTCCATATCAGATGGTATTTTCGAAATTACCAACCCTAGTAGCTGATTTAATCACTGCTGTAGCTACTCCAAAATTTCACAAACCTCTAGACGAAAGGCGAGAAGACCAGCAAGAAATGATTGAGCACGGACTGGATTTAACGGAAGCAAAAGCTTTGAAAAATAAGGAAAATTATGACAAAAGAACTGAAAACGAATTCCTTGTTGGACAAAAAGTTTGGGTCGAAAATCAAAAGCGTGGACCTTTTGAAGATCCTTATGACGGACCTTATCAGATATTGGAGAAGAAAGGTACTCACCAGTTCAAATTGGAATACTTGGGGGATAAATCATCAAAACAAGGTTTTAAGGAAGCACATATTCGACATCTGAAACCTGGCAAGTTTTTTGAAGATATTTACTTCCAAATCCCTGCTCAGAATCTTGTTAAAAACTTGACTCATCCGGAAGAAGGAACTCATGGAATCGAACATCTGGGGAATTCAATGTGGCAAGAAGAACGAACAGCAAAGAATAGTCCTCCAGCAAGATGTGTACCTCAAAAAGCACCGACTACCATAACAGTAACTCCAGAACTTCCAATCACGTCCAATGAAGTTGCTAACGATAAAAATAAAGTAATACAAATAAACAATCATGTCCAACAAAATCATATAGGGTTAACAAATCATCCTTCCAATCCCACTGATAATCTTCCACTCACTGCAGTTAGTCCAAATCATAATCCAGTTATTACTAAACTTACTGGAAAGTATTCTAATTACCAACAGAATCAAATGTCACAGACCAATGATAACAATAGAAACAAAAATCTTCATACTAATTTCCATTTCAAGAATCCAAATTATCAACGTAATCCCAATTTTCAAAGTCAAAACTTTCAAGATCATACTAATTTCTCTAATTTTCCGAATTCTTGTTACACTACCAATTTTCCAACAAGTAAGCAAAGACCATTGGCAAGTCAACTTTCGAATTCACAGCACGTACCGAAATACAGCTCTAATCAAAATTCAACTTTAATTGGAAATAAATTTCAGAATTTCAGTAATAACATGCCATTTCAGTCAAACAGTAATTTTCCAAATAATGATATTCTAAGCAATTCTCAAAGCCAAGTAATAACTCGGAACAATTTTGCACAAAAACCACGAGTACAATGTAAAATGTTCCAAGCCAATCCTAGTTTGGACAATTATCGTTACCCTAATAATGAACCTTATTACACCTTAAATACATTACCATTACCACCAGTAACGCTCCCGAATCAAGGTTATTACACTTTCCCACATGTCAATAATCAAAATCCTACCTTCTTTAATAATCAAGTACCTAATTATAATCACATAGTTACGTACCCTATAACTAGTCAGAATGCTACAACTGTTCCGAAAACCACGCTAGAAGAAAGCAGTGACGAATCTTCCTCAGAATCAAGCCAAGTGAGGATTCCTAATCATGTCCTTTACGATATCAAGCAAAATAACAAAACCAAAAACATTAAAAAGATTACAAGAGCATCATCATCATCTTCTTCTGAAGTCCAACAATATCGACATTGTACACACACTTTAAAAGTAAATGATAATCAAGTTAAAGTAAGTACACCAATTGCTCACTGAACTAGAAGTCGAATTGCTGCTAAAAACAGGCGCATATTACATGATGACGAAACTTATTCTTGCTCTATTAGTGAAGCAGACGATCAGAAAAATTCAACTTCTGAGAATTATGAGGTTTCTTCTCACGAAAGTGATGAGACTTCGAGTACGTCATCAAATCACATCTGTGCTGATTCTTTCACATGTTCATCTGACGATTTGGATGAAAAGGGAACAACATCAATTTCTTCTATTATTCCGTCACAAGCCAGTGATTCAAAGAGCACTTCTTCTGACACTTCATCTACAGATAAATCACGCACAAATGAAACATACAGATCAATATCGTCTAAACGTACTAACAAGACAGTTAGTAAGGTTTCAAGGACACTGTCACAGATTGGAAGTACTATTAACTCCCAAAGCACAATTGACACATTAAATCAATCTGAAAGTCTAACTAATTTGTCTGTTAATGTTTCCATTCAGAAGTAAAGCTTAGACGATTTAGGAAAAATTAGCACAGACAAGCCAGTCATTTTAGACTGGATTAATCGGCAAAATCCTAACAAGCTAACTATTACTTCAGATACAGAAGAGAAAGCAGTCAAACTTCAACCTAGTTTAAAAATATCAACATTAAAAGCCAAAAAAAGTATGATACGGTGTGTAAAAACATACCTACAGATCCAGAAACAGACAGCTTCCATTCTTGCGCTAAGTTCCTATAGTGAAAATAGTTTCTTTGATGACACCTTCAACAATCCTGCCTCCCATTTAAATTTATGCAACTATGACTTATTCTCTGACGATCACGATAATCACGAAATTAGCGTAGGACAGTTAACAACTATAGCTAGTGATGACTCTGAATTAAATTCATTTGACGGAGAAAATATGATGAAACAGAAAGGATAAAGACTTACTATAATTTGAAATTCAATGATGATGATGAGTCCTTTGCCAGCAATGAACTTACGGATTTCGAGAAGGAAGACTGCGTTAAATCTGTCAGGACGACGAGAGCAGAACCCACACCTGTCATGCCAATATCAACCGTCACCTTTGCTCCACGTCCAAAGGAGAAAGAGAAGCCAAAAGTAAAATTCATTTATTAAGTACTGCAATCCCAAAAAGCATGTCACACCTCCTTCCTCACCAGAAATTGACCCTATAGTTCAAAATATTTTATTAGAGGATTGTAATTTTGCAAGAGTTCTCGATTGTGAGCCATTAATGAAGAAAACTGTTGGAAACATGAAGAAATTCTCTGGTAGCTATTTTGACAAAGAATGGGCTTGATTAGATCAGGAAGGAATGAAGCTATTGTTAAAGATAACTGAAATACCTTTAGTATCATTAGAAGCCAAAGCATATTGCAAGGTACTCATAGTAGATCTTCAGAGAGGGTCAGATTCCATGATTTCCAATTTTGACCATGACAGAAACGATTGTTCTTTCTGTATGCCATGCTACAGTTCTGAAAGAGTAAAGGAATCATATCACATTAACGATAGTGAGGTTACCAAAATGAGCAGGCCACGATTAGAATCTCTTTTGAACTTAATTGAAGTCGATATAAATCAATTATATAGTTTCCATTTTACTTCTCAGCATAGAAGTATAGAATGTAAATGGAATAAATGTTACCTTAGAAGCAATGATATCTTTCCGTTCATTTAAGGCGTTTAGTATCACTTGGAAGTCTCACAAATGATCGTTAAATCACGGAAACGACACAGACCTTTCATTTTCTCAACAGCCACGCGAGCATACAAATCTCTTAGTCGTCGATATTATCCACTACTTTGTATATTCATCAGTATTAGGCT
>JAQGBT010004324.1:0-16887 GCA_034698585.1 Disparrhopalites patrizii | reverse complement strand
TTCCTCTCTCTTCCTCTCCCTTTCTCTCTCTTTCTCTCTCTTTCTCTCTCTTTCTCTTTCTCTCTCTCTCTCTCTCACCATCTCTCTCTTTCCCTACTACACAGTAACACGAAGATAATGTAGGTACCGGAGATTGAAACTAACCCCGGAGGGGAGCTCTTATACACCAATACAAAATTGCTGGTCTTGGAACAAGTAGGAGGGATAAGCAGAAAAAGTGGTGTACATAGAAAGTATGAGAGAGGAAGCTATGAAGGAAGAAAAATCTATCCTGCATTCATTTAACCGGAGGAAAGGAGCCGGCTTTCGTGTCGAACCGGCATGAGAAAAGCTATCATTGTGCTAGTGTTTGTGTGTGTTTTTGTGTTTGAGTCAAATATCTATAGGGAATAAAGTTCCTAGGAAGATTCTGCTTTCCCCAAAACATTGTCCGATTTCATCCAAATAGAAGCAACAACTGTTCCATGCCAAGTTTATAGACTTTTACTCTTTCTATACACATATATTTACTCTATTCTCCTATGCCATGTTTTTCTCCACCCGTAGCAAGAAACTTTATCTTGTATAAACACAACCCTTTTCCTTCCTCCCCAGCATCATTGTTTTTGTTTTGAATGTCAAAGGTAATAGAATAAGAATTGAAAGCAAACTAAACAGGGACATGTGCCTGCCAATGTTCTGGAGAATTTCTCCCCTTCAGAATCTCTCTCTCTCTCTTTCTATCTCTCCCCTCCCCCCTTGGGTCTCTCCTTGTCTGCTGTTCTGTTGGGAGAAATTGACGAAAGAGAGAGAGAGAGAGAGAGAGAGATATTTGAAACCTAAAGAATGTACAGACTTTCGTTGGATAGGTAATGACGCATGGAGGAGAATAGAAAGAAAAAATGTGGGAATTAAATTCTTATATCTGGACTTTCTCCACAGGCGACCCTGAAAGACAACCCACCCGGGAAAAGTACACATCATGCCGAGCAAAGTGTCTAAAACGAAGCTGAAGATGAGAATGACTCGAACGACCAGTGCAAAGATGGATTCCAGCTCCCGACCACCTGCCAAAACCATTAAGACTTCCGTGGAGAGTTACCATCATGCCCAGCGTCAGAGGAGTCAGGAGGATTGCTCCATTTCCAGTGGCTCCAAGATCTCCAATGCACCCTCCACCAAGAGTAGCACGAGTAGTAGTAAAGAACCCACAGTGACACGAGCCAGTCACGGGAAGCATCGGACTCAGAAGGCCCCGACAAAAGGTAGTAAAGGGCACACGGATGGGAAATCTTCTCAGACCTCCTCGAGCTCCGATGAAAAACATTGTGAGTTGGATGGACCCATTTATAAAAGATATAGCATCAAAATACGGCTCGGCAAAGGGGTAAGCATCCAAATCCATCGCAACATTGCAAATCCTCTTTGTAAAAAAAAAATTTGTACCAATAAGTGAGCATTACAAAAAAAATACTCCGTAATAATTCTCTCCCTTCCGCTGTGCATTGCAAAAAAAGAAACTACATTATAACGCTAACTTAAAATAACTTTCATTATTTTTTGGTTTATGGTACACTCATACTTAAGATTTTCACTAGTATTTTTCTTATTTTATCTGTGGCAATCTCTATCACGCTTGACTTGAGCGGTGAATACTGCTCAATTCAGAACCATTCACTCACATTTCACTGCGGTTTTTTCCTACAGCATGCAAGGCTTATTCCGTCCTGGCGTATTGCTTTCATTGAGGCCACAAATAGACAACAATAGATGGGGAGTCGGGAAATGTATTGTGTGAATGATCAAAATACTTTTTAGTGGGCCAAACTCCCTATTTTTACCATTAGTAAAAGTGTTTCTTTGGTTTCTTTAGCTAGTTTGAATGGTACCACAATATCTGAAAAAAAGTCGAAATGATCGTCCCCCAAAAAGTGATGGTGAAGACTAGTCAAATCAATTTTACTTTTGAGTATCATCGTCAAGCTTCAATGGCTTTGAATGTGAGAGTTTTAGTTGAAAAAATACAATCCAAGTTATGGCTTTAATTTCTTTTTAAATAATCAATTTGAAATGATCAATTCGACTTCCAAATACATAGTTTGTACTCCATTAATTATTGCCTCTTAAACGTAGTTGTAATGAAAACATTTCCGGGACATTATAAATCTACATCATATATCCCAATATTTAGAAATGAGCATTTAGACAGGTTCTAATGCGTACTGGAATATAATATCCAAAGAAATCTGTCCAAGATTTGGGCTATTTCAATTTTCTTATAAAATCTTTTTTTTTGTCTACGAAAAAATGCTGAGCAATTTATTTCCGTTCATCCAATGCACTACTATTTGTGGGTTTCTCAAAAAATGTTCCTGTACGGGACACTCTTTCTTCTACAGCCGAGTGTTTCTCAACAATATACCCTGTATATCATTGTGTAACTGTAAATACGTTGATATATACGCCCCTTTTTCAAATTATTATTATACCCACGACTACTGACTGCAGCAGAAATGCCGTTAATAAAATGCAAGGAAAAACTAATTTTCCCACGCGTTTTCGTATCCTTAATTCCTTTATTTTTTTCGGAAAAAAAGGACATCAGAGGATTTTTTTTCGAAAGTTGTGGGGACTAACCCAAACCATTTTAGATTACTTAAATTTCCATTTCTTTCCTTGATAATCGCCAAACTTTACTAAAAAACAGTGTAGGTATTCAGAAAAAATTCCTGTCAGATGTAGTTGTATAATAATCCTGAAATCCTGAGGGAAAAATACGTACACATATGTATGTGTAAGTCTATACACGTGTATAGTTTATATACTATCTACGATCATTCCCTTGCAGCTTTATGCACATATTATCTTATGTATGCATAATAAGTGCACACATGACATAAACAAGTAAAAACATCAAGGAGTTCACTCACCAATGCAATAAAATGTAATGGTCGCATACCATTACGGTTACAACGTGTTATTAATGGTAAGGTTATAGCTATGTAAAATAGGAATTTGCAAAGACCAAATTTAGAGGTGGCAACAAAAAACACACTTAAGCGTTTTTTTTTATTTGGTTGGGAAAAAGTTTTTTAAAGTCCCCTGGTTTTGGAATGTTGTCCTAATTTGGGATTTAATTTTGCATTGTGTAATTAATTATAGTCGTTTGTTTTTCTCTAAACCTACACGGATGTATTATATTCATGTTGCAAGGAATATGCCTAAAATTCCACGAAAATACATATTTAGAATTTTGCTTCAACGTATGTCATCCATGTATTTTTACAGGCTTATGGGATAGTTTGGGAAGCATACGAGAAAACAACGGGTAACAAAGTTGCTCTCAAGAAGATTTTTGACGCTTTTCGAAATGATACGGACGCTCAACGGACTTACAGAGAAATTATGTTCCTGCGTGAGTTCGGGAGTCACCCCAATATCATACGACTTTTAAATGTTCATCGTGCTGTCAACAACATGGACATCTACCTCGTCTTTCCCTTTATGGGTGAGTGAAGCTGTTTTTTACTTTTTTCCCCCCGTCACTTCCGTAATTGAGCCTTTGTGTTTCGTGACAGGCAATGACGTAATGGAACTACTGTGCTTCCCATCATAGACATTATTATGCGAAAAAAAAAGCCATAAACCGATATTACTTTGCCAGAGATTAATCACAATCAAATCCATTTTTTCCCATTTGCAAATTTACTACCTACGGATAGTATTTATTTAGTGAGGCGACGTGGACCAGTTTTATGTTCCCTATTTGTCCGCAGGTATTAAGCAAATTTCTGTCTGTAATATGTATTGGGTAGTTAATGAGTCCAAATTTGGCCAAATTTATTTCCTATAGCTTGCACTTTGCATTGTGGCTACTGCATTGCCAGTAGTGGGTGGCGGGAAAGATGGCAATACGTACCTACTTAAACTACCGTTGTGTGCCTTCATTGTTAGGACTCTTCCCCAAGATCTTTTGCCTTTGGGGCTAAATAAGAAATTCAGAGAGATAGGAAACGGGCAAAATCCGATTCAATCTTCTGGAAATACAGAAGTATGTAATGTACTGCCATGGATAAAATAACTTTTGGCACATTTTCGGAGACAGTTCATTGGAATTATAATTGTAGGATATTAAGCCTTAGATCTTGGAAAGTCATTTTAGGTACATTTTAGTCATTCAATTTCAGAAAAAATCAGTTTCGATTTGATGCATGAACTTGATTTGGCTCCCAATAACTGGGTGAAGCTACAGGTATCAAATGTGATTAGTTAGTTATATTGGAGATTATTACCACATTTGCATTACTGGAGATTATTACCACATTTAATTTCTTCACTCATCCATTTTCATTTTCCACCCCTTTTCTAATCCTATTCCTTGCAAAACCCGGAAGTTTCTAAATTGTGTCATTCCTCGCTCTTTTCTTACAGCCTAAAAGACGAGGCATGAATCGAAAAGCTTTTGGGTGTAAAAAAAAAAACAATTACAGAATTGTAACGACTGAATGCATCTGGTCCTGCCCCATGCACAATTTTTACAGGAAAAAAGGCAGCAAAGTTGCTCAAGTAATTGAATGGTGAGTTGCCATCGATTAGCAGCTAATGACCGTTACATTTCCATCGAATTACTCCGTTGAATAAACAATGCCTATCCCCAAGTACCTTTGCTGTCCAATTCTTTTATGGCACGTCAATCTCACAGGGTGTAGTTATATCACTATTACACACTCACAAGCCCAGGCACGGTAAATGGATGAGCACTGGGAATGATTGATGGTGTAATCCGAAATTTCACATTTTTTTACGTGCGAATAAAATGTCCCTATAAAAGGTTGACATACGGACTGAAATGCAATCTGTATCTAGTATACGTGCATATGTTGCTTAAGTTGCTTAAGTATGTGTAATTCGGTGAATAGAACAAACACATAGTGATAATGAGGGCACATGATGTATGTATATTATACATAAAATATAATTATTCTGGTATGGGCAAACGTACTACGTTTTATAACAAATATTCATCTACCCGCTCACGGAATTAAGTAAAAAAAAAGTGTTTTTACAAATGAAACGTTTCCCCCCTAAAATCGTCATTCATGTTGCGTGTAATGGAAAGCAATAAATTTGTTTGGGTTCGATTTTTCAGAGCACGACTTGCACAGACTGATTAAAGAATCTCCCCAAGTTTTAAAGGACAGTCACATCCGAATGATTTTTTACCAGACCCTGAAAGCTGTCAAGTATCTTCACTCGGGTGACGTCATCCATAGAGATTTGAAGGTGTGAATTAAATGGATTATTCAGGCAAATAAAATATAGCATACCTTTTTCTCTATGTATATGCATGCATACTCTCATATTCTATGCGTGTCATGTCCCCCCAATTGACACCCGGGGTGTGAGAACTAAAAAAATCCATTTTTTTACTTTTATTTCCCTCACGAAACCGAAGAGACTGGTAAGGATCCAGTTCTGCGTGACAAAAATCTCCCGGTATTAATTCTTTTGAGAGAAAAAAAAAGTGTCTATGGTGGGCTGGGAGCATCCAGAAATAAATTGTCTCCCTCCCGCATATCCATACGATTTTTTATGGGTGAAGTACCTCTGAAATATGTGGCAGACAATGTTGGAGTTGAAAGCACGATCGGGTGTTTTTTTTATATATATCTGGGGAACACGATAGACTTTAAGCAAATTCAAAATGTTCATGCATATACATATAGGTATAGATATATGTATGTACATATATATACATAATTGATAAAATGATATTGTTTTTTGTAATTAAAAAGAAAATCGTACCTCCTTTGACTTGTTGACTGTCATGGTTTTGTAGCCCGCAAATATTTTACTAGACGACTGTTTAAATGTAAAAGTAGCAGATTTTGGTCTGGCTAGATCGTTATCTAACCCAGAAGATATTATGTCAGACACGAATGCCGTGATGACGGATTATGTCGCAACGAGATGGTACCGTCCTCCAGAAATACTTCTCTCCTGCCCGAGGTACGTCTTCTCTCTCTCTCTCTCTCTCTCTCTCTCTGTTCTCTCTAACTTTCTTTCTTTCTTTTCTCTCTCTCTCTCTCTTCTCCCTCATCTTTCTCTCTCCCTCGTTTCTTTCTCTCTGCCCCTCTTTCTATTTTCCTTTCTGTTTACTTTCTCTCTGCCTCTCTTTCTATTTTCCTTTCTATTTACTTTCTCTCTCTGTCTCTCTTTCCATTTTCCTTTCTATTTACTTTCTCTCTTTCTCTCTGTCTGTCTTTCTGTTTTACTTTCTATTTACTTCCCCTCTCTTTCTCTCCTTATATTTTCCTTTGTATTTACTTTCTCTCTTTCTATTTTGCTTTGTATTTACTTTCTCTCTTTCTATTTTTCCTTTCTATTTCTCTCTCTCTGCCTCTCTTTCTATTTTTAATTTCTATTTCTCTCTCTCTCTCTGCCTCTCTATTTTTCCTTTCTATTTCTCTCTCTCTCTCTTTAGCTTTCTTTCCATTTTACTTTCTCTCTCTTTCTTTCTAGCTTTCTTTCCATTTTACTTTCTCTAAAGCTTTCTTTCCATTTTACTTTCTCTAAAGCTTTCTTTCCATTTTACTTTCTCTGTTTTCCTTTTTATACTATACACCTTTCCCTCTCTCTCTCTCTCTGTCTCTTCCAATGCTCCTGCTTTCACCCAGAAGTCATTCCATCTCCTAAAGACCGCATGCAGGGACTCACCAATAAACATAATCTGTCGTATCTTGTGTGCTTTCCCAAAAAAAGCAAAGGTCATTTGTGAAATGATCATAATTGCCTGCCTCATAATCAAAATTTCACAATGCACAGTTACACCAAGGGCGTGGATATGTGGAGTCTGGGATGCATCTTGGCCGAAATGATCCTCAAGGTTCCGCTCTTCCCCGGTGGCTCAACTGGTGAGTATTTCCATGTGATTTTTACAACAAAAATATTCATTCTCTTTCAAGGACTATGGGCTCTATTTAGAGCATAATATTATGATCGGAATAATTTAGTAACAATTTAAACTTAATTTAATAAACATGTGTACTTGCTTCTGTTGATTTGTATTGTATATGTAAATAATGCAGTTCATCAAGTGGAAACCATTATGGCTCATATAGCACCACCGACGGCGAAGGGTGAGCTCGTTTATTTCCATTCTCAAAATATGGGATAACAACGGTAATATGATGCTTTTAATCACGTTATTGGTCGTATACACTAAGTACGCTTCCAATTAAGTTGAAATATGATTCTATTATTGTATGGGAGATAAGCAACTTAATTCTACACAACTGCCACTGAGCTACGTAACGTTTGAGTAATTTTTTGCACATAATTGTATTGGTATTAGCCAGTGACAGTTGATGTTCTGGCATGGAACGTGAACGTATAGGGATAAAAAATGGTGAATATGTGTATTATATTTGTTAAAGCATAAATGATTCCTATTTCCTGTAATTTGTAAGGCATTTTTCATGTATTATATTCAAAATATTTTTTTTAAATATCAGAAATTGAAGAAATGTGTGGTCAAAATGTCCAAACGACCATGATAGAGAGTGCCATGGTCTATCGTAAAAAGTCCCTGGCCGAAATATTTGAAAGATGTGATGCTGACACGAAGGATCTGATTGAGAAATTCTTATTATTTAAACCAAGCAAGAGAATCACTGCGGAAGAAACGTTGGCCCACCCATATCTTGCCAGGTAGTTATAATTTCCAGTTCACATTTTATGGTCAATAAAGCTAGACGTTTCTGTGTACCTATGCATAACTGTATGTAGGTTCAATAGCGTCTTTGAGCTTTTATTAGTAATAATTAAAGTTGTTCATGTCATCTTGTCTCGTCGGCTCCATTCTTTTCAGAGGGTCGAAAAGTTGGTGAAATAAATGAGTTCTTTATATCTGCTTTTGATTTGGTAATGCTTGTATTGGGGGCAGAAAAAGGTCTGAGGATAGAGAAACTGAGAAACAATCTTCATGTTGTGCTCGGCCTTGACTGTATGAAGATGTATTATTTTTATCCGTTGAAGGTATCGTCGCCAAGCAGAGGAGATTGTGATGAATCACCCTGTCTCACCGCCACTGAATGATTATGTACAGTTGCCGATGTGTCAGTACCGTTCAGTGATATATGACTTGATTCAAGTCCGAAAAGTTAGACAACAGCAACAGCCACCAACGCAGCCATATCAACATCACCAGACTGTACAATATGCGGAAAGTCCCGTTCCAACGCCAGTATCCAAATCGAGGTCATACTCCCAGCCAGGAGCAGCTACTCAAAATGCCCCAGCAGCGTCCTTCTCGTCCCAGAACAATCTCGCAGAATCCAGACGGATTCGATCAACAAGTACAGCAGGGGGCACAGCAGCGGCGAATGTGTCTAAAAGTAAATCTAATTCTCGGAAGGAAAATGAGAGAGGAGACGGACGGAAGATTTATCCCACCAAGCAAACCATCAGTCGAGAGAAAGTCCTTACAGCGTCCTCAGATCATTCGGGGAGAGCAGCTAAAGTTGAAACCAGATCTGCTCCTGAAGCAGATGGAAATGGAATCCAGAAAGGGAAAAGTCACGTCAATTCAAACCTGAATTGTCCTAACAATCCCGTGGATAGCACAGCTGAACGCGTCACGACTTACAAGAACACTCGCAAAAATAACTCGACACCAAATATTCCTCAAGCGAGGAAGATACCAGGGCCTGACGGTGATGGGCATGATCTGCCTCTCCCTTACATTAAACTCGTTTCAACTGCACCAGGCTTCCAGGGTAAAAATCCCCGACTATTTGACAGGTCAGATCTAAGTCCTCCCACCAGTCAGCATGTCCAGTGTGAATTTCGTGGGGCGGACAAACGACTTTACGAAATATTTTCCAATACGGAGGACTTGGAGGAAGAAATTAAAGCGATTGAATACCAGGTAAGGGCAAAACGGGTTAACAATCCCACTCAGGCACAATGGATAACGGATTTGTCCAACAACCTCAACAAAACTACTGTTTCTGATACACCCACGAATTATGGTACTGTCCCTCAGAATCCAGGAGGTATGTTGTATTAGAGCTTCGATTCTAGTGAAAAATGTACACATATATGCAATTTATACATACATTACTCTATATTCATTTTGGTTTAACACGGATTAAATGAATTCCGCTACTGTAACGTCAAACAGGGCGCGATATGAAGCCAAACATTTTGCCGGGAACTAAAGTACGAAATAACTACCAGCCAAAACTCCCAGAAATACTTCAGTCCTGGAACCATGGTCAAGGGAAAGTATACACCAACACGGTTGACCCGACGTACAAGCAAGGTAGAAGGAGCACTTATTTTCAGGATCCTCCTGCTCCTTTTACCAACTCAAACTCCACTAAAATGTCGTCTGGTGTAGGTGTCCAGCGAAATGGAGGGAACAGATTGGCTCCACTTTCCCCGAAAGATTATGCTCAAGCTAGACAGCCGCAACCCTCTTTCCAAAGTCACAATAATCAACATGCTCAGTTCCCCCGATCCACAACGCCTATCGAGGTGATCCAGGCAAGAAACAAACACTTTGAAAGTTACTCACAAACACATGGAACAATAAGTGCATCCGATTTAAGTGAACTCAAAGCCAATCTAGGATTCCTAGGCAAGTCATCATAAGATATTTGGTATATTTTTTACATATTTTGTCTAGCAATGAAGTTCTCTTTTATCGACAAATATCTGAATGATGTATGACTAAAAGGAATTACAGTTTCATTCATATAGAACACAAATACAGATGAATTTTACGTTTCGTACAAAGATTTTGTAAAGACTAATAATCTATACATTTCGTATGTTACAAATGACCCGTCCTTAATTTTGTCCAATGAATAAGACTGTAATTATGGGGCAATAAAATAAATTGGGTGATGATGAGTAGAAAACCTTTTATTTTACCACGTACGACAAATGACAACTTCATCTCATAAATAATGACAAACACGTAATTCTACAAGCAGTATCAATTTGAGTTCGTAGAGATGGTTTCGACGTAAAGTCATCCTATAAAAAAAAATTATACATATTTTACAACCACATCAGCACCGTCAGTTTTTAAAGTGTGAAATATTATTTTCGTTCAAGTTACCTCTTCAAACTCCCATAGCTTAATAAATCCATCATTTGAAGCTGTAACAACCATGGATTTGCCCGGTACAAGAACAACATCCTTGACTCGATTTTTGTGAGCATCAAACGAGGTCAAAATAGTAGATTCCGCTACGCTGTGAATTTCAATGGCTTCCTTATCCCCCGCCACTAACACAATGTCATTCTACAATACAAAGTAAAATTGATTATGATTACATAGACTTCTTATGTATGCAAATAATAGGTATGTAATCCGAACAACCACAAGTAAACAATTGCTTTCACAATGATAACATAAATCGTAATGATTATTTTGATTATCCCAATCCAGAATACAGATTTTCAATATTTTTGTAAAAGTATTAATTATTTCAAGTATTTATAAAGTTTACCCATTACACTGACGACGTAGATAACTACAACAGTAAAGACTCCTAACATTGATGATTCCTCAATCTTCAGTACATACCTAGTATCCCTACCTACCTCATAGAGAGAAGAATACAAATGTAAACACTGCAAGTGATTACAATTGTGACGAAGTTACACGCATGTTTACAATTGTCCTCTACTCTTTCTATGTGGAAGCTCTCCTGCCAGAATAGCAAGCATAGCGAAGCATTCGCTTGTGTGTAACATAAACGTTTTTGAGCCAGCTTGCGCTATACAGCACGACTAAAATATCAAAAAATGAAGTCATGAAACGTTCATTTTACACCCTGCCTGCTCTTGTGTAACTCATGGCTTATGCCATACATCACAACAAAAGACAGATTTAATTTTGCATTTAGTATACAATGGATATCTTGTGACTTAAGGTTGATGAAGGCATGCTAAGATCAGTACGTAGTTACCTATAGAGTATACGTACTGACCTTAGTTTGATAGTTATCGTTGTTCAGAAATAGTTCGGGAAACACATTGCCAATGAACTTAAGCCGGCGTCATTTAAAATATCATCTTACTTGGAGAAACACAAGTCTGGAAGCTCGTTTTCCAAAGGGGATGGAGTAGACGACCCGAGCGGTTTCAATGGAGTACACATCCACTCGATTCGCAATGCTCACAGCATAATAAAATCCATCTGTGGACCATTGCACAGCATCGGCAATACCCTTGAGGTTTGTAACAAAACCATTGCGACCCTTGATTAGATTCCAGGTTTTCAGGGACCGATCTTTTCCAATTGACAGAGCTAATTTGCCACTAGGATGAATACTTAGACCAATAACTCCATCGAGGTGAGCCTTCAGCGTTTTCTCGCATATCCAGCTTCCAGACTTCCAAATACAGATCGTTCCATCTTCACTTCCACTAAATAAAAAGTCGTCTTCGAAGTTGCTGAGGCAAGTAATCGTCCCTATTATTCAAATGTGTACATTACTACCCCTTATGAGTACATCCGTCATTTTCAAAATCACTAGTCTTTGAACTGCATACATTTCTGAACCAAACACTGGCATTGACAATTGGCAGCGGGTAACAATCTAAATATACATGTTTACGACGTATCCACTCATTAAATCGTTTGGTTACTGAATTCATACATGAAAACTTACCAGTTTGCTTTTGAAGGCACCCATGTTCAACTCGTGCGTCCATGTTTATCAATCTGATGATTTCATCTGTACTCCCGGATACAACATGCTTTCCCATAGAAGTCAAGGCTGTTATGCTTCCGCTGTGACTGTTATTTGTGAAAGTCTGCTTCGTATTGTATGTCTACAAAAAATTATCCACAACAATTATATTTTTTGATTCACTCCAAAAAATTCTCTCGTTGGAATGAAAATAAAATATACTTTAACCACCAGTTTCTGTTTTCCCCTTTTATGTACTTTAATCATGCTGGTACAGTCCTATTGTGCATTTACGATTTCTAAAAAAATTGTATAGCTGCTGACCCTACGTAGGTGTTACGAGACGTCTATTTCCAATTAGAAAAGTAATGGAAAAGGACGGAGGAATACTAGTAGCACGTAGCATTAATTAGGATAGGATAGGATGATAGGAAGCTACTCTACAGCACAATGAATTACAACACTTCTTATGACATCATAAAAACGCTTTGATCCAAACATTGGCTACGGTTACAATTTACGGTCCATAATAGCATCATATGGGTTGCATGCTGTTACCAGCATATGATACCTATTATTATGGTATGGATAAATGACAACATTATTAATTATAATAGTAATTAAAATATCTGATTTCTTCACATGTCTTTACAATTAGAACTTAATAATGCACAAATTAATTGTGAGAGAAATCATTTCCTAAGGTTCTCCAAGAAGGAATAAATACACATTTTACATATACTTAGTAATGACGAATGACCCTGGATATTCATTCCAATACACATGGAGACTACGCCGTCCAAGGGGTCATAAGATATAAATATTCAAAGTTGGTTATACGGACTATAACGTATACGGCATCATTGCTTAGAAAGTGACTACAAGTACTACAAAATAATGTCTGCTCCAGGGCTATGTAGGCCTAACTACTCGACAGCAACACCTAAAAGCGTCCTAAATATAGCAGATCCAACACGTATTATCAATTTACTCGGTTCTTAAAATCATAAATATCGTAAACACATCAAATAAAATAAATTAAAAAGTTTCCCCAATCGTCATTACCTTCTTTCCTTCTTCCTCGGTTTCTTTAACAGTGTAACCCACCAGGAAGTGCTCATAAGTACCCACAATGACTTCAAATTCCATTGTAGAGGTGAGGTCAAGACTGAAAAGAGAAAATGATATTCTTCCGGGATCTACAGAAAACCAAACACTCTTAGATCCTTCACGAAATCAGGGCATTGACAAGAACGAGAACTATACTGCACTGCTCCCTGTTCCAACATGTATATTGTGTGTCCTTTGTTGAATGTGTAAGATTCGGAAGTATCAAGATTGGGTCATTCCAAATTTGTTTGAAACTGTGTCCGTGTACGTTTTACAATGAATGTCTTTACAAATCACAATGAGATTATATAGTCCGATTGCACATTAAATACAACAAAAAAGACGTGCTGCTTAGATTTTCAGCGTGACTTCCACGAGGTTTGCCTGCACAAAATTAAACAAAAAATGTTTATTTTGATCGTCACTCGTCATGGGACTGCTTATAGCTTTAATATTGCTTTTAGGAGCTATAGCTATAGTATAGATTGTTTTTTTTTTTTGGACCGTTTTTCAAAAGAGGAGCGCCTGCAGCCATTGACAGGTGATTTCTTTACAAATATTGGCGCGGGAAGAAAGGGTTAGGTTCTTCTAACTAGAAAAACTGATTTTTACATGCAGAACAGAAATCCAAAAATGCATAATAATTCACATCCATATAGAGAACTGGTGAACACGGGTGAATCGGGTGATCTGTGATCGCTCATTCCCTTTAAAATAAAATATTGTAGTACTGTCTTTTGCAATAACATAGTTACTCTTA
The DNA here is from genome assembly GCA_034698585.1 of Disparrhopalites patrizii. Classification (NCBI taxonomy): domain Eukaryota; kingdom Metazoa; phylum Arthropoda; class Collembola; order Symphypleona; family Sminthuridae; genus Disparrhopalites; species Disparrhopalites patrizii. Next base: position 3,327 of record JAQGBT010004324.1, on the reverse strand, counting down.
GGTAAAACAAAGTTAAAAGTGTGGGAAGGTAATAAAACAGAAAAATCCCTCACACTAAATTCTGAAAGACATCTAATATCCATGCAACACACACGAGTTGTGATGGTGTTCCTTCAAAAGTAAAGTACTCATTAATGATTCCTTTAGACCAGTTTAACTTAACGTTTAATCAGGCGTTGTTTACAACTTTCAGTCACATCATCCTGAATTCACATGGACGAAAAAGTTCAACCATACCATGAGGTCTTCCGTTTCCCGTGTTACTAACTTTTAGTTTCATAACGTGGGAGTGTATTTTTTAAATTTGTGAAAACGACAGTAAACTAGATCGATATCTTTCAAGGGATAATACTAGGGATTGTAAATAAATTAGAATTTCACCGAAAAGATAGGCACAGAAGTGGTGCTGTTGTAACAATTTATTCTTCTATTGAATCTCTCGTAATTTCTGTCCACTACTTGGGTGTTAGTAAGATTACGTAAAAACGTAAATGGCTAGTAGAATTTACCGAGCTATTAACAAAACTTTATGGAGATTTTCTCTGAACAATCCATCAGAGTTTGTCATTCCAGCTCGATGTTATCGTGATTTTAATTCCATCTTAAAGCGCCGACTACACACTACATTATGTCTGGAAGGTATGCCTTTAATCGTAAACAATTAATTGGGTACACAGACATGAATTTGTGAAGTAATTCTTGTATTTGTTTTTGTAGGAGTACAAGAAGTAAAGATGCCGTCTCTGTCACCAACTATGGCAGAAGGGACTATAATCAAATGGATTATAAAGGAGGGTGACACATTTGTTGCAGGTGATGCTCTGTGTGAAATTCAAACTGACAAAGCAGTGGTGACTTTGGATTGTGATGAAGACGGAATACTGGCAAAAATTTTGGTAAGAGATATTGGTGTATATTGTACCAATGCTATCGAATGCTTAGTGTACTTGTAATATGTATAATTCGTGTGGACAGAAACCCGCAGATTCTGGAGAAATTAAAGTAGGAACTTTGATAGCCTTGACGGTTGGGGAAGGAGAAGATTGGAAGAATGTGGAAATACCAGCTTCTGCCGCTGAAACATCAGCACCAAGCGCTCCTAAAACGGAGCAGCCAAAGTCATCAAGTTCAACTACTACTCCGGCGGATGCGCAAAGTTCACCTGGACTTCTTGGACCTGCCGTAAAGTCATTATTAACGCAGCATGGGTTGCAGGCAAGGGATGTTCAAGGATCTGGTCCACGAGGTATGGTGCTAAAAGGGGACGTTGTACGGCACGTAACTGAGAGAAAACTTCAGCCTGTGAAACAAGGTTACAAGTCATTATGTACATATATATATGCAGATACACATTTGGAAGTTTGGTTTTCTAAAACTGATCTTACGAAAATTTGTGATTTTAGATATACGACCTCCTGAGCAGGAAGGAGGAAGACCTAGTGCTAAAGAACTTCCTTCCGCGGCTGCATATATAGATCTGGAAGTCACGAGTATGCGAAAAACAATCGCGAAACGCCTGCTTCATTCGAAGGTAAGACCAGTATAGACAAGCATAAATACGTATATTTCATTTTATTTTAAAATTATGTCTTATTTTGTCCACAGATGACGGTTCCTCATTCATACGCGGTCGTTAGTTGTCGTGTGAACAAGGTTGCAGCCTTGCGGAAACAACTACTTTCCGTAGGAATCAAAATATCTGTCAATGATTTATTCATTAAACTGGTTGGCAACACTCTGGCAAGATGCCCGGCAATTAATGTTATTTGGGAGGGTGAAACGGTGGGTTTGACAACAATGATTATCAAGTAGATGCTTGCAATGCAGCTGCTCGTATTTGGCAAGTAAAGAATGGAAGAGTTTCAATGCAGTTTTATTTATCTTGCAGATAGTTAACAAAGGAACAATTGACATTTCTGTGGCTGTTGCGACAGATAAAGGGTTAATTACTCCAATTGTTACGGATGTGATGGAGAAAGATGTACTGCACATATCAGAAGAAATGAAGCTGCTAGCAGAAAGAACCAAAAGTGGGAAACTGCAGCCGCATGAATTCATGGGAGGAACATTTACGTGAGTCTTTTGCTGTATTGCACGTCTAACACTCGAGTCCACCGTTAATTCGTTATGTTCACATTTCCTATAATTTTTCTGCAGAATTTCTAACCTGGGAATGTTCGGAATTCATCACTTCAGCGCAATTATCAACCCACCTCAATGTGCTATACTGGCAATAGGTGGCTTACATTTTGCATTAGGTAATTTGATCTCAAATTCAGAAAAGTAACAATTAAGCAGTAGTTAAAGGTTTTCGCAACAGTGATTCTAGTACGGATCATAAACCGTTATTTGTACTAAATTTAATTGTTTGTTTTCGCAACAGTAATTCTAGTACGGATCATAAACCGTTATTTTTACTAAATTTAATGGTTTGTTTTCAGAAAAGAATGGCGATCCTGTCACTCGTACAGATTTTACTCTGTCCTATGATGGTTATGCTATCCCAGATGTCACTGCCGGAAAATTTCTTGCTCATTTAAAGCATGAAGTAGAAAATGCTAGTGAAGTATCCCTGGGAATATATAATTTACAACATAGGATAGAAATGCGAGACGTTGACTCAACAAATTGATTAAAAAATGAAGAGACGAGTTTGGAAATGTTGTGCTTCAAAATTTTTGGTTTGTCCACAAACATTGGATGGAACTATGGCGTTAGCTTTAACGATTGTTATATCTAGTCGAAAATTATGGAAATAAAAGAGTAATATCGTTGATTGCTGGCTAAATGTATGCATATATATATTTATTCTATAATTGTATCCACAATTGGTATAAACTGATTTATACAGAATTGAGCAGTCTTACTCAGGCCAGTCTTACATATTGCATCACTATATTAATTTACACACACAGATTCGCATAGATTGAAGTTGTATAATTATAATTAGTTTAGAATGAACGAAAATGTCTACACTGCACACTATGGCTGTTGAGCACATTCCACATACCCTAAGTTATCCGGAAAACGCAACTGGCGCTTCCACTTATATTATGTCTACTACAGGGGTTCCAACCGGTTTGATCTCGCGGTCACAAATGTAATATTGCTGCGGCGCAATGGTCACAAAAAATTTTCGACCATTACCAGCGTAATTATGACGTAGGGACAGCCAGATTGCGCTTCATTTTTTTCGAAAATAAATTGTAATAAGACCCAAATCTATTTTTTTAGAGACAAAATATTATGAAGAATTTTTTTAATATTTCAATATTTGTACTTTTAAACCACAAACTACTTTTTCAAGAAATGCATAATTTTAGTTTA
>JAQGBT010004323.1:0-16888 GCA_034698585.1 Disparrhopalites patrizii | reverse complement strand
AGAGAGAGAGAAAGAGAAAGAGGAATTGAAAGAGAGAAAGAGAGTAATTGAAAGAGAGAGAGAGAAAGAGAGGAATTGATAGAGAGAGAGAGAGAGAGAGGAATTAAAAGAGAGAGAGATAATCAGGGGAATTGAAAGAGAGAAAGGAGTAAGAAAGAGAGGAATTGAAAGAGAGAAAGGAGTAAGAAAGAGAGGAATTGAAAGAGAGAAAGGAGTAAGAAAGAGAGGAATTGATAGAGAGAGAGAGAGCGAGAGAGAGAGAGGAATTAAAACAGAGAGAGATAATCAGGGGAATTGAAAGAGAGAAAGGAGTAAGAAAGAAATGAAGACAGTGATACAGAAAGAAACTTAAAGAGGAAGAGACGACGAGAGAAAAGAGCAAGAAATAAAAAGAGAGGGGAACAGAGAGGAAAGAGAAAGAAACGAGAAAAAGAAAGAAGGAGAGGAAAGGAAAAGAGAGAAAGAAACAAAGCGACGAAAGAGAAAGATCGAAAACGGGGCAAAGAGAAAAAAGAGACAGCAAGAAGATGCAATATGCACTATTCCAAATAGCTTCTAGCTCCGACAAAGAAAAAAAACGCTCTGTGTCGCAGAAGAGAATCGTAGAGAGAAAGCTTCCTATATTTTAGGGAAGAAAGCAAGCTAAGGAGGGACTTATACCCACCCCATAGAGAAAAAAGGAATAGCGCTCTCTACACACAAGGACACCAAGAAAATAGCTGGCGAATACTAAATGCCCTCAGGCCAAGAATTAAGATATGAAAGGAAGGAAGAAAGAGAGGGGTCCATTTGGGGGAGTTCACCATCAGTGCAGGGACTTCAGTGCTTTTGAAAAAGAGTGTGGGGAGAGAGAGAGACCGTGGCTGTTATAGAATCGAGCAAAACCGATAAAGATTTAACGCTCGTGCCGTAAAGGTAAGAAAACTGTCAGTGGCAGGAAACCCATAAAGGCGTCCTTCTTCGCTATGACGAGTTCACTTGCCCTCCAGCCAAATCAGATTACAATGGTTGACCGTCCGAAGAAAAAGCAATCAAAGAAAACTTTCCTCACGTGAACACAGCTAAAACTTTTCAAGTACTTTTGCTCCCGACGTGTCGTTCAAATTAACCACAATGACTACAGGCCTCTCTGTGTACATATGTTCATATTTCCACAAGTGGAGGAGAAAAAAAGGGAAGCAAAAACCGATTCGGATGGCTTCTTTTTCCTCCTGTCCCTTTCACCGCAAAATAAACGTCTTCTCAAGTCTTCCTATTTTTTCTTCTCTCTGTCCAAGCTTACTCATTCACAAGGATTTTTCTTTTCTAAAGAAAGAAATCAATTTTTTGACGAAATAACCCTTGTTTTTAGGTCAAACAAAAAAAACAATTTTGACGAGAAAATAGATTATATGTACCCTATGAGTATTTAGCTGAATATACTTTCTACTGACGCATGTGTGTGACGTTCCGTGACCGTGAAGATGTCTTACACCAAGGTCGAAAATGCCGGGACGGAAGTGAGTATAAAAAAAGAAATTTTTCATGGGGAAAAAGGAGAGAGAAAAAAAAAGGAATGAATAAAATGCCAAAATGCTTGATCAAGGTTCCCAAGTGCTAGTGATTCAGACTAGTAACACAAGCATTGTGATGTGCGATACATCTTCCAAATAGTGAAAAAAAATCAAGGGCATTTTCTGTATAGTTACCCGCCTTTTAGACTTTTGTTGTATGAGCATGAATTTCAAGTCACAGTCGGTTGACGTCGAGAAAGGCCATTTGTGTCAGAATCAAAGGAGCCTCTGTCAACTCAACAGTGATATGTGAGTTAAGTCCCTTATGATGATGGCATTGAGTCGCAGAGTGGTATTTCCTTAGACGAAGACAGATGAAGGGAGAGAGTGATGGGAGAGAAGCCCAGGGCGCTTTTACCAATAAAAAAAAAGGGGTGGAAAAAAATTGTCCAAAGGCAAGTACCACTCATTGGTCATGTGGCATGACAAAAGCCTCAACAAACCATTACTCACTGGCTATTACCTTCATCATTTGAGTCAGTCCATCACACCTTGACAAGGGAAAAAGATTCGACGAAATAAAAATAAACGACCAAAGTCAACATCACTTTTTCATCGACTTGATCACGAGGATTTACAGAGATTTACCTCGTAAATCGACTCCCCCCCCCAAAATACTAGGAAAAGATCCCATCCCCCTCCTCCGTACTTTCTCCCACCAAAACAGTAAACACCATCATCATCCCTCCCCCCCTCACGGTCCCTTTGCCAGGCTATATAATGTATAAAGTCGGAGAAAGCAAAGTGAAACTTTGCCAATATCCATGGGATTATGCAACCCCGGGAAAGAGACCCCGAAATTGTCTGGTAATACTTACGCACATATGTACATACATGTTATGGACTGGCTGTAACATATATACCTTTTACCCACTCCGACTGTCATGGATTGTGGAGGGGAAACCGCAGGGTGGCTTTTGTGGCCACTCTAAGTATTATTATACTACACATACATACATACGTGTACTACGTCTCCTTGCCCCATGGATAGAATCACTTGTGTTGTGGCCAAAGAGTGTTATAATACAACCTGAGGGCTTTTAAAAGCCACGGAAGAAGAGATCTTGCAAAGATCAGAGACAGAGAGGAAGACTTCTAAACACACACGGAAGCGCACTTTCACTCCTTTCTCCCGGCTTTTGAGTAAAACTTTCCGTCCTTCCAGACAAGCTCGCAAATCCCTTGCTAGGCTCCCTAATGGGTCATTGAAGTCGAATCTATAACTGTAGGCCGAAAACAGACCACTTAACGCCAAATACATGTCGCTACTTGAAACAAATGACTCCTCTGTCATTTTTATTAGCTCCCCTCCCTCGTTTCATTCCCAACCCTTTAAGCAACTGCTCTGTAATACGAATTGTAGGCGGTGGGCCGTATGGATCATCAGTCCCTTAAAAGACTATCCTCCTGATTCTCCCCATCGTCTTTTTGGAGATTTAAATTCTACGAGACTGGACCACATATCATAGGACATTTTTATTGGAATTTTGTCCCTTTTCGACAGTGCCGAATTATGGGTATGAAAACTGTGTAAAATTCGTATATTGTGTACTTTTCCTCGGTGAAAGGGAGGAGGTATGGGATGCTATGAGGGAAAAGAAAGACACAATGAATGGAGTTTCCATGTAATTTGAAGAACTTGATCTTACTTTTATTTTATGACAATAATACATATAATAGTAATAATAATAATGATAATCATACTCAGCATAACAATAGCATTTGTTGCACCCAAACGATTTGAGTTGAAACGAACTGCACTGTTTCTCTTTGTTTGCTTTATTCATTTAAATAAGCCGGAAGACGTATAATACCGAAATGTACTTTCTCCACTTATAATATAACAGAACCAGAGAAACAAAACAAAACCACAAAACAAAATAACTCTCTCATACACAATAAGGCATTTACTTTTTTTTTAAAGTGAAACGGTATTAAAGTCTGCGAGTAGTAGTTTCTTTTTCTATTATTATTAGCAGTATAGTATCTTTTTGCTGACTACTATTTTTTTTATTATCATAGTAGGTAAGTATGTATGTTTATTGTAATATGAATTACGTAATATTCCTTGTTGCATCGATACTGAATTTTTTTTTCATTGACGTGACAGTACTTACGCAAACTGCACGGTATAGTAGTACAGATATCATAGTGTTCGTACAGCATAGTAGTAGTAATTTAGTTTAATATAGTAAAACTACATATGTCGAAACAAAACTTGACATCAACACTGAATTGTAGTATTTTTGTTTTTACAAGCGATTTTTATCAAAAATAAACTTTTGTTGGAAATTATTGCAAGCTATAGTGTTTCATATACACTCATACCACTACGTAGGAGTACAAGTATAATGCTATGTATGTATTTATGTATGTATTTATGTATGTATTAAATTAAAAGCTTTAGATGCACTTTTGTCTTTTCAGTCACTTCAAGTTAATTTTTTTTTTTTCCTTCATACCAAAATGTAATATATCAATTTCTCACGTGTATTTCTTTTCATTAATGTAACATCTTCCAAGGGTTTTTAATATAATGATAATTAGAGCGATTTTTAACAGTAAAAGTGTACCAGGATTTTATATGCATGTATCTGTTCTTATTGTTAGGCTTTTCACCATTTCCAGACGTACCTAAAATTATTATTTTTAATTATTAATTCACAAATCTTTCCTCATTCCTTTAGCCGCAACGAGATGTGTATAATATGTATATAGTATTTAACATTTTTTTAATACTCAGGAAGGACAAACAAGTACAGAGAAAGAAATAATGCATTTAATTGTACTTGTCCTACTTATTGAAAAGGCAACTCGGTTTCTTCGTTGACGTGCGTTACATGTACCTGAAATTTATTTACTATTCAGTTAAAATGCAATCATTGTTCACAACTAATTAATACAACATTGATTCTTTTTAAAAAATGTATAAGTCTTTCTGAGGGCATCCAGATAAATACACCAAGACACTTTCATAATCAAGTGCGCTTGTTACGTTTTAATTGGAAGTTTTTTTCAGAAGCAAGAATGGACCTTTGTTTTATTTATTCCGTAATGTTTTCTTCCTTGCTTTGTCATTCCAATTCCGACAACCAAATTTTGGAGAGAAGAGGAAAAACAACCAAGAATGAGGAATCTTGTAATTCTATACAAATATGAATGAGTGACGCTGCAAATTTGTTAAGCTCCTTCAACTAGAATTAAAAAGACACATAATTTACCTCAAACGAGAAGGCCCATCCCATATTACTCCATATATCAACTGTGATTTTCGTCGTAAATTACTACATAACATTACATACATTTATTATAAAAACATTACTAACCGACTGCGAGGTTAAAGCTATATTTTTTGACCATTGAAAAACTTAGTACAAGTTGCTCAAACGCTTTCTTTTCCTGTGTTTTAAGTTCACCACAAATACCTACATACAACACGATCATATGCAAAACCTTAGTTTTTAAAAATGATTTCAGCTAGGATTTGCCTTTAGTTTTAATCATCTTAAAAAATTAACAACCTGTATTTTTCATTTCACTACAAAATATACATATACAACGTAGATGTCATATTCATAATTTCAAGTACTTAATGCGAGGAAATGTATAGTAACCACGTTTTGGTGTGTTTATACCTTCTTCTCTTTTTTTGGAATCTATAACAACCCGGGACAGATAATCTACAAGTTTTCGTTCCGTGTGAGTCAGTAATAGAAGAGAATTATTACAATAATATAGAATTTCTTTAGGCAAGGCGGTATTCTTATAATTATTACAAACACAATACCTGAGCAAATGTCGAGCATAACAAATGTAAGGCTATCGGTCTTTCGTTGTAATCTCCGGTTCAAATATTATATTACTTTTGTTGACAACGTACACATTGCAGAAATAAGGCCTCTAAGTATTACAAAAATATTTAAACTACAATGACATTAATTAGGAATTTGTTTCAGCAGCAATTGCGAACCACAACACAACGTCCTCGTAAGAGCAGCTGAAGAAGGCACTCGTTACAAACAGAGTTCTAGAAGGTGACGACCAAGTTTTTAAACATTCCAAAAAGGCATACGAAAGACATGAGCAACTGTGGAATTATTAAGGCTATAATCATTATTACTTATGTAATTATGTATGTAATGTATGTATGTATGTATACATAATATTTTCACACCGAATTTCAGTTCAACCACTTCTTGTTTTACGCGCTTGACATCACTTTATCAGGAATATGACTTCTTGTCCAATAATGGGTAATAGCTATGTAGTAAAAACAGAAAGCATGAACAAAGCATGTCAATCGTTGGGCTTTTAAGGCATCCGACTATCTCTTATAAAAATAGTATGATAATCAAATTTGAAGTATATACGGTATGAGTACTGAGTACGTAAGTGAATCTATTAAAACAGAATCCGCACGCAAATATAATATTATGGTACAGGTTCTCGTTGTTCCCAAATTACAAAACACTAATTTCATCGCTGGGTACTGGGTACATTATGATAATTTTCAAGTCGAAACTAAATTATTTCGGTTTGCAATAATTGTAGTAACAACAAGTCTGAGGCTTCATCAACTTTCACCTAACGATTTTTTATAATATTAGTAACAACAAATATACAGTGAAGGGAGAGGGTGCTTCTTGGTAACAATGCGGTGTACCCACGATTATGTTTTTGTGGCGCGTTTTGTTTCTTTTGGCAAACACACTACAATGATATTTCATAGCTTTTTTTAACTAATTATAACAAATTAAAATTCCTACGCGGCTAATTCTCCCAATTATTACTTAGTAACGCAAACTTTGCCAAAAGATTAGTAACAATACTCCGATAAAATTGTAGATAATAATTAAAATGGTGCAGAACAGCTTGTTTTTCTTTTGTTCCTGATTTTTGATCCTAATACTCCAACCCTTGCCAACTTCAGTCCTCTTAATTTAGTACATTCTCTGGTCTGCCTTGCACGAAAAGTTATTGAGGTACAAATTTTTTACCGTACAGTAAAACAGTCTGGCAATATTACATATTAATAGGCATTGAAAGCTGCTGACTAAATTACAGCTTTTTGTAGGCTTTTTATTTAGATTCAAAAATATCTACTGCGAAATAAGAACACAAGAATAATTAGTGTTCCTAGAAAAACAGAAAGCGCAGTATGTCCATCCTGAGATAACTTTCGTCTCCACAAGTTTTTACTCGATTTAACTAAACGCTTCGTGACCATTTAAAGCAGCTAGCAGTGAAGTGCTGGCTAAGAATGTCTCCCAAGGTGATTTTACAGATTTTTGCAACACTACTGAATGTTCTCCTACGTGACACGAAAACAGGTTGGTAATCCACACTTTGCCAGTTCTACGTACTATGGATTCCTGTAAATTTTAGAATTCGTAGATGGACACTACTATCTAGGAATTTCCGCAGTAAGTTTCAAAAACCTTGCACAAAATGTGATCTTGAAATTTTATTTTTTCTCGAACACACTATTTGTCTGCGCTATAAACAAATGCGCGCAAGTTGTTTTGATAGCACTTCGCTCCATCAGAGGCACATTTAGTATCATTATTTCATACTCGGATTATTTTTGATTGCTAGTAGGCACTCGAACTCGAAATCTTAAAATAGACAGTAAATAGTGCTGACTCATACCAGCAACTCAAAAACTGGCTTCACCAAGCAATAAATAGGAAGACTATACACAGACTTGTTGAATTTTGATAGCACAGATAATTGTTCAATGGGGTTGATTACTGTTACCCTCGGAAAATAGTGAATTGTGCAAGTATTGAAATGGAAGGCAGCGGTAAGAACTATAGCTATAGGACATTTCTTCTGGTATGGGGTTAATAGTGAAACGCAAAACTTGGTAGTCTTACATCCTGGTAGTCATTTCACCTCAATAACTTCATTTCAACCAGCTTCAAGCTTAACAAAATGTTTGTTTAAAAAAAATCAATATTTAATCTACTTGTAACATGAGAAATGGACATTAACAATTGCAAGTACGGGAAAAAGGAAGAAAGGACGAGAGACTGAAATATTTTATGAAAATTAAAAGCAGTCTTAGTCTTTGGTAGATTATTTGAAGACACTTCTATCCATATGTGGATTTTTAACTGAAGGCATTTTTGTAGGAAGAGAAGCACTTTTCGATTGCAACTTCATGGACCATTTCAAGTCTAGTTTAAAGGCTATCGCAAAAATCTTAATTGTACAGGCATTTAGTAAAATCAGACTGCAATTCATTCCCTTCCGATTTCAGTCTACCGTCCTACTCACTACAGAGTATTGGGACTACAATTGGATATCCTTCACTACATAACAAACATGCACACAGTTACAGTATACGTCATACAAATTTCATATTACAACAACCCATGCGATTATTTACGTGTTACACATGAATAACGATTAATAATAAAATTACCGTATCATAATATTAAAGATACTGCATTAATATCCTACTTATAATAGGTATATATATATATATTGATACATATATGTATATACATATACATATATATATATCTAACCTAGCGCTTTTCGCTATGAAATGTCAGAGCAAACATTCAAAACCTTCAAGCAATGCTTGACATAACGGACGAGATCCACCAACGAATTATGCAAAGTTAAAGGCCCATATTGTCGATCAATGGAGATGAAGAATTCTGCAAAATTAAATCATGTATATGTATATGAACATTACTTGGTAACTCCAACCCTATGTACATAGAACACATTAGTTCATGCAAATAATAACGATGTGATCTTACCTTCCATGTGATACCTTTCAACAAGACTATCGGCTTGTTCCCATAACTCATGGGCTTGCATGAGGTTATGAGTTGTGTGATAATGTTTGTACAAGTGGTTGTATACACTTCTGGGAATAGTTGTGTGGAGGTGATTTTGGTGAGGATGCGGTGACGGAGTATGGACTTGGAGTATCCCAGAACTACCTGCTGGTGATAAGGTAGGCGAGTGCGGCGAAGGAGTACTTAATTGAGGACTACTTGACACGGGTAATTGATCAAGTGCAGGGACCTTCGCAAAATGATCTGACAGGTACTGCGCTACATCTTTGGACTCTCGGGTTTTTATTTTGAACAATTTTAACGACAATAGGGACTGACAGCGCATGCTGTAAAAGACACAATTATTATGAATTTTAGAAGCAAAAATAGAAGAAATAACAAACACAAATTCTAGTATTACGCACTGCATGTAACTCACCTAAGTACAATAATTTTGGCTTCAGTCGGGTCTGCGTAATCTGCCCGACTTCCTCTAAATCGATTTCCAATATAACGTATCAGACTAAGAGTATCTTTGTACATAGTGTAAGCAGATTGTGACCCGACAGCACGATCTCGTTCCATTGAGAGGCCCGTTAATATGAAGTATAGTCCCGCCTCTAAGTACGTTGATGCTTGAGTAGTACTGATCTTCTCATTATCGGCCTTATGCTTTAGCCTCTTGGCTTCTTCTAAATACGTATCCTGGTCCCTGTTATCAAACACATGCCTTGATGAGCATTATAAGTCTTTCTGCAATAATTTCATTCAAATTTCTCCGAATATAATACAAATTCAAAGGAAGTGTGGGTCTACCTCGTGTAGTAGTCCTCTTGCAGTTGAGTGTCATTTTTCTCAAAAAAGCTGTAATAAATGGGTTGAGGTGGGACCACCGGTGAAGCTAACTGTAATGGATTCAGCGAAGAATCTGGTGCGGGAGCAACATCTACTTCTACGGGAGGTGTTCTCGTTGTACTTACTGACACTGAATCGCACGAGTAACCAAACACATTGGAAGACACTTCAACCACAGTTGTATCTTCCTCGACCTGCAGTAAAAATAAGCCTCATTACAACTGTGTAGTAAATCGGAGTCAACTTCAGTGAAATATCACTGGGCAAGGAAGTGAAGAAAATAAGAAATCAAAATTAAATTTTTACACTATACTTCGGTCGGGGTCTAGTACTACTTGACTACGTTTTATCCATCACGTGATTTCTGCTTTGATTTCATGACATTTACACTTTGGTGTATTCGCACAGGTATAAGTATGAGCAACATTTATTTATACGACAATGCTTCTTCAATTTACAGACTAGAACCGAATGGTCTTGACATTCTTGATCCTGATATAGTCTCAAATAAAAGGAAACTGACACTTCTGCCTACAACTTCTACAAAACAAGACGTAGAGTCGTAGAGAAATAATATTTAGCTAGCTCGTTCAAAATGCTACATAGACAGGCTTTCAGAACCGCTAAGAAAGAACATATTCTCTGTCTTTCCATTCAGCAGTTATGACAAGAAATCAAACAAAAAAAGTCCCCACGTTAAGATACGGAAGGGCCGTTTCACTACACACTCCGCGGTTACGCGGACATTCTAATTTTTCCGTTCTTCGACAAGCTGCAGGCAGAAGAGTCGGTTTCCTTTTATTTGAAACATACGGCATGCATGTATTCTACGTTTCATGCGAATAAAAACCAAAATTGTTGTACTAACCTTGGAATGAGAATCAGGTTCGCTTTTTTTTGTAATCTTCTTTGGAGAACGTGGCTTTTTCTTGGCTCGTTTACGCATTTTGGAAGGGGGCTCTTCCGAATCTGAACACATGGTTTCATCTCTTTGCCGATCTGCACCTCCGTCTGATTGATGAGCACTATTTGCATTATCACTTGAACTGCCTACCCTACTCGAGCCATAGTGCAACCTAACTTGCTGAGCCGAATCAGTCGCTGTGTTCCCCACTGCTTTATCTGCCTCTTTCTCAATTTTAATGGCATTAACTGTTGCACTAGCTGTGGTTGTCGTGGTAGTTGTAGTTGTAGTGGTTGGAGCAGTTGCCGGAGGAATCGGGGGTTTCCGCAATAAATTTGAGAGGGGTATGCGACAAACTAAGGATGTGGGAGTGGACTTTCCTCCTGGTTCCTCTTTAACTCGGACTGCATTGGATGGATTAGTACTGATCACAGGAGGATGGGCATTGCTTGATGGCCCTTCATTGGTGCTTTTCTGAGTAGTAGTTGCAGTAGTTGAAGTAGCAGGGTTCGAATGCGATTTATGGCTGCGTTTTTTGTTGTTATGATGCGTTGAGGAGTGAGGGGCTGCGAAAGTGGAATCTTTTGTGGCGTTTTCTTTTTTCTTTCCAGTGGGATTACCGCTAGAACTCGCTTTATTTGCTTTGGGATCTAGATCTCCATTATGTACAACAACCGCGGGATTACCTTTGTTTTTCTTCCCTTTGTCTTTGGCTGAAACACGGTTAGAGGCTGAAGGTTTGGAACCTTTTCCTTTACCACCAGCGCTAGGGGGACCGGCTTTACCACCTTCACTTTCCACACTAGGGCTCCCTTTTTTCTTAGCTGGACGAAATAATTTTGCTAGAGTGTTTTTCTTATTTTTGTCCTGAATAGCTTGTGTTTTGGTTTTCTCAGCTTCCGGTGAGCTATCATCTTCATCGCTTTTGTGACCGTGAGCTTCTGGTGTTTTTGCACGCCGTTTTCGTTTATTGCCGGCACCTTGGGCTTTGGTTTTTTCAGGGGGTGGACGCAAGGGTTCTTTAGGTTTATTCTCTTCGTCTTCACTACTGCTGGCACTTAAAGAGGCTAGTTTTGAAGCTCCAGACGCTGCTGCAGGCTGTCCTTTCATTGGAATGGTAGGCGGCACTGGCTTTGAAAATCCCCCATCGGGTTTCACATCTGGCGTTTTCCTTGGGGATTTGCTCGGGACTTTTGAAAATTGACCTGCATTTATAGTTATCAGGCTTTTTAAAACAAAGATTGTACTTATAAATTAATACACAAGCTCGAGTTATACAATTATTTTAAGTTACCTTCAACCTGGTCCAAAAGATTTGAGTAAGGTAGGTTAGATGACTTTGTGAATTTACCAGAAGTTACATTCTCCGCAGGACTGGACGAAACCGACTTCCCTATAAACGACGTTGACGAAACGTCGGCTTTGGAAGCAGCGTCTCCTGGAGATGTCCCAGAATCCATTGTACTTGAGCTGGCATTTTCTTTCGACTTGCCATCCTAAACAACACAAAGTCGTAACCATAATCACAACATTAATCGTCACTCAAACAAATGAAACAATAAAAATATAATAATTTTGACTACGAAATTTATTTATTATAAATTCCGTCTCGGTTTACTGCACAACAGAAAACATTACAATCACAACGCACCTTTGGAGATATAGTAGCACTAGAGTCAGGAGTCCCTCTCGAATTATTTTTTTGGATAAATGATGACAGATCCCAACGGGCAGGGGAATTCTAAAAAATTGTGCACATCATTTAGCATGCTGACATTTGTAATTACTACTTGATAGTCGTGGTAGCGTGAGCGAATTGTAACTGAAAAACTTGATTCCACTGTACTTGATTTTAGTACAAGAGCTTTCAATACACCATTTGAAACATAGTTTTGTTTCCAACTCTTATCGTGTAACACGAAAACACTGCAACTACGACTTAAGGTGTTGAACTTACAGTAGTGGCAGTCGGCTTGGAGACGTTGGTCTCAGGATTTTCTACACCGCCTTGACTACCGCTACTAGAATCTTCCGTGTCGGATCCACTAGATCCATCTGATTCACTGGAGCTACTGTCACTGGAATCCATATCCGTTATTGGTGGGGGTACGTTCATGTTGCTATAAGCAGAAACATTAAATCACTTGCTACATTCCATACACAAATAAATCGAAATACAATTTTCCATTGTAAATAACAACTAACTCTAAATTCAGTTGTTTATGAATTAATATGAATAAGAAATTCTAGTACAACGAAGTTAGCAATAACGAAAGTTACCGAATTAATGCATCAAACTGATATTTTATGTAGACGTATCCTAATCTTATACGGTTATAGGTATGATACAATTAAAAATCCAAGAATAATTTCATAACTTGTACTTACACTTCTGACAATTTGACAGCGTCTTCACTTTTGGAAGCCTGAAAAAGTTATGAGGATATTTTAACAACATACCGATCTGCATTAATGTGAACGACGGAAAGACAATTATCTGAATTTGTTTTAAAAATTCATGCTTACTCTTCTTGGAGTATATTTCTTCGACGGACTTTCTTTTGCGGGGGTCTGTATCGCCGTTATTGGTGTTGTGACATCCATCATTTCCTGTACAAGGTTACCAAAACAAACGAACTTTATTTCAAAATCTGACTACTAAAAACATTTAAAGTAAATAGTGCAAAAATCGTAACCCGTACTCTGTATAAATTAAATCTTACCTTTAGGATGCTCTCCAGTTCAAGTTGGCTATCAGCCTAAAAGGAATAGATGAAATTTTACTATAATTGTCATATATACATATTTTACGTCTCTAAATAACTACGAACTTTAATACTAACGGCTATCGCACAGTGATAAACATAGACGTGTTTTAAGCTAGCCTTACCTCCAATTTTCAGGAAATAGAAAATAAAGCTTCCACATACATCATAATTTATAACTCTTAAATATCTAACCAACTGAGAGTAATTACTTTAATTACAATATATTGTGAAAGTATGTCTTACACGTTCCAGTGCTGGTTTCCGGCTAGATAATGCCCTGTCTTGCTTTTCATTTGTATACTCCGCACCTGTTGTGTCTGAACTTAAAATACCACTATTAATATTAACGTTTTTGTCCTTATTATTTACCGTAGGCACGCTTGGAGGTTCAACACTAACACTGTTATTGTTTGTATGAGCGTTTAAATTGGGAACTGATTTTTGCGAAGAATTTTGTTCATGAGGATTACTACCGACACAGTTTTGTAATTTAGGATTGTTGCCACCTTGGCTTAAATGATGAGGCAGCTGGTTTTGACTAAGTGGCACTTTCTGAATAGAATTTATAGATTTTATGTTGTTTTGCAGATTATTGCTAGAGTTTGCGTTTGGAGGCGGAAAAATTCGAGGTATTGGCGGAGTTTTTGTTATGGGAGGCTGTACAGGTCGAGGACCACCAGGGTTTCGAGCATGAGCTAACGGATTGGGCTGATCGACACCAATTAAACTCCTGCCCGGAGGGCCCTCAACTATATGCTTGCGAACGCTTTCGAAAGGACCCAACGTTTTCCGTATTTCTAGAGTAGTCGGATCGTCTACTGTAGGATCACCCTGAAAAACCAAATGAAGAAAGAAATTATTATTAGTACTTGCATCTTAGTTTGAGTTATTCGTAGCTTTAACTTTTTTATAAGTGCTTCACAATCATTGATATGACTTAATTTGATTTAATTACTTTGACTGGTGCATGAAATAAATCATGGGCACTAGTTGTAATATCTTTGTCATCGTTAGGTAACATCTGCGCCCGCTGTTGCCTTTGCCTCTCCCTCTGCCTGTCTCTGTCTCGTTCTGTAATAAAAAACACGAACATTGTGAAACATTCTGGAAGACTACACACTGGCAAACACCCGTAATTTGTTAACAGTGCGTCTATAGGAACAGGAACAAAATTATTCAATATCGAAGAAAATCAGTGGAACGTTTGGTTTATCGACTTTCCTTTTGGAAAAGTTTCAAGTTAACCGATACCATTAGTAAATCTGCAAAACTGGTCAGGTGTTTCATATAATCATCCAAAAAACAATTGAGAGTAACATCGGAGCTTTACTGAGTATTTTATAGTTATATATATTATATATAGATATAGATATATACTATGAGCAACAGCCGCTGGTCGCTGCTACGCATCTTGAAGGAATCGTAGCAATGACCTTGTGCTGCTAAAATCGAAATGTTGGCGATTTTTTCAGATTTAAATGGTACACTGGGCAACTTCCGAACAAAGCAATAGAAATAATTAACTTTAAGTAATACATGACGTGGTTTGCGCAATTCGTCGCTGTGATATCTGTCATAATTACGGTTCCGGGAAAGTAAATTTTATCTAACTTTGAAATAACGCGAGTATGGTTACTTCTTTTAAACGTACATACAACATAATGTTGTCATACACATACCTTTGGCAGATTGTTTATTCGAAATGCCATCATGACGAGAATAACCTCGCAGCATAGTTAAGAGGGGTGAGTTCTCCACTGGTTTCAATGTTCAGAGGCATTGAGCACCAATCCAGCAGCCTGCCCGGGCAGATCCAGCAGGCTAAATTAGGTAATCTGGAAAAGAGAGAAGATATTACGTAAGTTGATTACTTCGTAAGCATGGTTTACAACTAATACATGTTGTAACTACAGGAACTCTATACTATAAGCAATTATACGTCTTTAGTCCCTTATCCCTGAGTAGCGAAATATCGGAGACCAGCAGGTCAACGTAATGTTATTGATCAGAAACAATGACATACAGATACAGTCAACACAAGTGAGCTCAAGTTTTGGAATGAACCTGAGCAAAAAAATCCAGACTGGAAACAGGAAGCATCTCATTTTCAAGCTACCGCTAACCTAGTATAATAAACGCAATTTCACAACAACAACAATCAGGATATGAAGCCCGGGTATCCCCCCATTCCATGCAGCCACCATTCAAATAATTTTGCTCAACACAACTACACACAGATACAAACACAAACACTTGTAAAAGCGCTTGCTTCCAAACGAACAGACGTGATTTTTGTGTCAAGCCAAAATCTCTTCCATGAATTACCCAATCCACATGGTAGACCACAATGGTGAGTAATTAGAACATATACAAACAAAAACTAGAATTGCATGTATGTACTGTGGGGTATATGTGGAAGAAATCAGTCCAATTAAAAGTAACCTACCAAAGTCAAGTTTTAACAGTCCCTTCGTTGCATTGAGGGTCTCTCCTTGCAGGGAGAAAATATTTCAATATCCCTTTTTTTTGTTTAAAATGCACTTATGTATCTCTCAAGTAGGACCCCTGTTTACAACCCGGCCCCCATGACTTTTGCATAATCAAACATACTTAATGCCCGTCGCATACTTCACTTTTGTTTATGTTTCATGTACACCAAAATTAAAATCCAAACAAAAAGCAAACGTTTTGACAAACAAAAAAAACAAAAAAAAAACTTCGTCTCCCCCCAACACAACAAGATCATGGACTTAAAAACGGATTCACTGTGTCCCAATTAAAAACGAAAACAAAAACTTGGGTAAAAATTCCCCCAAAACCAAAAGCAAACCAAAAAAAAATAAATAACGGGACAAAATAAAAACCTATATCGTTCACATCTTGTTCTCAATAACCAACATATTTCGTTTTTAGCACGGAAACATTCCTCTCCTGTCCAAAATAACCCAAAAAAAAAAATGCCAGAGAATAAAAAAAAAATCAAGGTGGATTTATACAAATCTCGATCACTCACACAATTACATCCACATGTGAACTGTCTAAAATATCAAAATAGAAAACTCCTTTCTTCCCCTATTTTTTCTCCAAATATCCTCCAAACACTTATAGATCCTAAATAATCTTACAATAAGTCCCTACAATTTTTCCTTTTTTTTTCAAGTTCAAGTCAAAATGTTTTGAGCAAGAAAGATGATTATATAGAACAACAAACCCAAATTAAAATAAAAACGTATTAGGGTAAAGGACTAAAAACACAGTTTTCTTAACACTATTAGTACATCAGAAGTTGACTGGTTATAAATTTTTTCTTCTTCTTCTTTTTTTTTTAACTAGTAGGTAAAGTACAAATCACTGATAAGGAAGAATATTATTTAAGTGGACAATGAGGTAGAAAGAGGGAGAGGAGAGAAGAGAAGAGTAGAGAGAGAGACATAAAAAAAAAAAGAAAAACATGTGGAGGGGTATCCACAAAAGTGGGAAAAAATTTATTTTTTTAGCACTTTTTGAATCTTCACCTCACACTTACCATAATTTATTTTTTTTTTATTTTTTTTTCAAAAAGCTAGGTAAAAAGAGAAATCCCGGAAATTATAACTAAGTAAATGGGAATGGGAACGCAAAATTCAGAAATAATATAAATGTTGCAAAATGAACAGTTCTTGTACAAGTAAAAAAAGTAAATAGGTATACACTGTGTCTCAAGTATACCATTAAAGTCAAGGGGAGAGAGAGAGAGAGAAAGAGAGAGAGAGAGAGAGAGCGAAAAAGAAGACAACCGAAGTGAGTACAGAGAGGATCCAACAGAGATCAGTTTCTACCAACCTTCAACCGTATCAACAACTACGTCTTCTATATACCTTTTTTCCCTTTAATCCGCTCTCTCTCTCTCTCTCTCTCTCTCTTTCTCTCTCGTTCTCTCTCTTAGCTCTCCCTCTCAAAACTCGCCATCACAAGGGGAAATTCAATTATTCTGTTACCGGAAAAACAAGAGGTCCTTCCCCATATGTCTTAATT
>JAQGBT010004322.1:0-16889 GCA_034698585.1 Disparrhopalites patrizii | reverse complement strand
TCTCTTCCTCTCTCACTCTCTCTCTCATTTCTCTCTCTTCCTCTCTCACTCTATCTCTTCCTCTCTCACTCTCTCTCATTTCTCTCTCTTCCTCTCTCACTCTCTCTCTTCCTATCTCTCGCTTTTCTCTCTCATTTATTTCTCTTCGTCTCTCTCGCTTCTCTCTCTCATTTCTCTCTCTTACTCTCTCTCGCTTCTCTCTCTCGCTTCCTCTCTCACTCTCTCTCATTTCTCTCTCTTCGTCTCTCCCGCTTCTCTCTCTCTTCCTCTCTCTCTCATTTCTCTCTCTTCCTCTCTCACTCTCTCTCATTTCTGTCTCTTCGTCTCTCTCGCTTCTCTCTCTCATTTCTCTCTCTTCGTCTCTCTCGCTTCTCTCTCTCATTTCTCTCTCTTCCTTTCTCTCGCTTCTCTCTCTCTTCCTCTCTCTCTCATTTCTCTCTCTTCCTCTCTCACTCTCTCTCATTTCTGTCTCGTCGTCTCTCTCGCTTCTCTCTCTCATTTCTCTCTCTCTTCCTTTCTCTCGCTTCTCTCTCTCTTCCTCTCTCTCTCATTTCTCTCTCTTCCTCTCTCTCTCACTTCTCTCTCTTTCTCCCTCTTATTCTCTCTCTCACTTCTCTTCTTCCTCTGGCTCTCTTTCTTTCTCTCACTTCTCTCTTCCTTTCTCTCTTTTTCTATCCCTCTCTTCCTCTCTTTTTCTGTCTCTGTCTTCCTTTCTCTGTCTTCCTTTCTTTTCCTATCTCTCTCTCTTCCTCTCTTTTCTATCTCTGTCTTTCTTTCTTTTTCTGTCTGTATTCCTCTCTGTTTGTCTTTCTATTCTCTCTGCCTTTCACTCCTCGGTTCTCTATCTCTCGCCCTGTCTCGTTTTTTCTGTTTTCTTCTCTTTTCTTGTCTCTCTATTTCCTCCTGTCTCTTTTCCTGTCTATCTTCTTTTCTCTTTTCTTCTTCCTTCGTCCCTTACGCTCTCTCTTTCTTTGTGTCTCTCTCTGTCCTCTCTTTCCTTTTTCGTCTCCTCTGTATACAAACGTTTTTCGGTTACACTATTCCTCTCTCTGTCTCTTTCCTTTTTCTCTCCCTCCTTCTATTTATTTCTCTCACATTCAATTTCTCTCTATTTCTCTCTCTTTCCATATTTTTTCTCACTTTCTCTCTTTTTCCCTCCTCTCTCTTTTTATTTCTCTCTGTCTCCTTCTCTTTTCTCTCTGTCTCCTTCTCTTTTCTCTCTGATTTGCTTTCGATCTGTCCTCTCTTTCCGGGTTTTTCTCTTCCTCTTATTTCTATTTGTATATCTCTTTCTTTCTCTTATTTGTATTTATATAATATTTTCTTCCTTCAGTTTTTAATTCTTTCTCCCTCTCTTTTCTTCTCTCGGTCTTATTTTATTTATTTCTCACTCTCTTTTCTTCTCTCGGTCTTATTTTATTTATTTCTCCCTCTCTTTTCTTCTCTCGGTCTTATTTTATTTATTTCTCCCTCTCTTTTCTTCTCTCGGTCTTATTTTATTTATTTCTCCCTCTCTTTTCTTCTCTCGGTCTTATTTTACTTATTTCTCCCTCTCTTTTCTTCTCTCGGTCTTATTTTATTTATTTCTCCCTCTCTTTTCTTCTCTCGGTCTTCCCTGTGCGTTCTCTCTTTCTCTCTGTATCTGTGCTGTCCCTCAGTATTTCTGTTGCTCTAATTTTTGACTGTGGTTCTCTCCGTATTTCTTTCTGTCTTACAATACGTTTCTCTCTATCTCTGTCACTGTTACTTGCTTTCCCTCTTAGCCTTTCCCTTTTTATCTCTCCCTCATTCTTCCACTCTATTCTTTCCCTTCCCCTGCCACTTACTGCACATTCACCCCGGCCCTTTACGACCTTTCTGGGACTCCCTATACTTGTCACTCCTTTGGACAATTCCTTTTCTTCTGGCCCTTTTCTTCTCCCTCAGTTTGTTCTGGAATACAGCTTTTTGTCTCCATGCCTGTAGGTCATGCCGGGGATCTTTTCTACCCTGCCCGGTTTTTTTGTTTGAAAATGCATTGAGAGTCGTGTGGGGAAGAGAAAGTGCTGTAGGAATGGGGAAATATTACAAGGGGCGTAAGGAACACGCAATGGGCTTGGCCATTCTAGGAAAGATCAAGTTCTTGGGGAAGAACTGTTTTTGTTGTGAACTGTGCCACATTTATTTCCCTTTTTCCAGTTTAAAATTTATGCCCTTTTTTTTTACTTCTTGAACTTGTTTCTTGGGTTTTATATAGATGACCTTTTTTTTGCAAAGTTACAGAGGCAAACGTAAAGGTTGCTTTGTATGTTTTTTGCTTGGTCTCGTTTTCGTGGGCTCAGTTCTAGAATTTTTATTTTGGCGGGATCTTTCCTTATAATTTAGCAAAGATCCGATTTATCTCGTATAAAATAATTATTTCAAAAATTTTACCAGTAAATTCCCTTTTTAGTGTACACTGCAGACATGATTGGCGTTTATGTAATGATTTCATAATTTTACATGCACAAATTTTGGGTACATTTAACCAAAAATTGGATTATTTATGAGAAAAATATTGGGAATATTTGAATTTAAAATTTTAGCAAAACTTTGTTTCCTTGAATTTTACGAAACCAATTGTTAATAGCAGTTTAGCGGGATAATTTGTTGATTTAAAAGTTTGAAAACAATTTAGTCTGAAAATGTATAGAAGTATTTATACCCAAAAATCGTTTCTTGGCGTGAGGATTTTAAAATGAACTTTCATTTCGAAAATAGCTTTCTCCCCCCATCACTTTTAGTCCAAAAAAAGCACTTTCCCCCGCATTTTCCCCCTTTGCGTCGTCCTCTCAATTTTTAATGTAATTTCCCCCCACAGATTTCCTCTGTATGTGCTTTACCCTTTAAGATAAATAAGGCTCGGGAGAAAGTCTTATACAGGAGATAAAGGAGAAAGCAAACAAAACGAGGAAAAAAATCCCGAAAAATGTCCAAGGAAAAAAAAAATTATTATGTAGTGTGACAGACAGGGAGGAAATAAAATGTTGAGTGTATACGAGAAAAGCAAAAAAAAAACACGTGTGTACACACTTATATCATTTCTTATATAATATAAAAAAGATGGATATACCCCATTTTTTAAGGGGGACCATACATTCCTATTAGTAACGATTGAGTGTATATATACTCCCATTTTACCCCTGTACTATTTTGGGATATCATATACATATAGACAAAAATGAGGGAGGAAGTAACAGACGAAGGAAAAAGTGAGACACGAAGGTGAAATTGCTTCTTGTTTCCTTTTTCCTGGAGAGGAACGTGAGCTTATATGCATTGGTACAGACGCATGTATTATATAAAGTGTAATATAATATGTATGTATTATAGCTTTTGTGCACACAGGCAGGGTGTGTATGTCATCTATACGTGTTGCTCCTTTCACCGACTTTACCTCGAGATTAATGTGCATTCTACGGGCTCAACAGAGGGAAAAGATGAACGGTCGCAGCGAAGTAGAGAAAGTGAACGAGAGAAAGAGAGAGGCAGAGAAGCAGAGAAAGAAATATGGACAGAGGAGTGAGAGAGATGTAAAGAGAGAGACATAAGTAGATACAGAAATATGGAGACAGAAAGCGAAAGAGAGGGAAACGCAGGGAACCAGAAAAAAGGAGAGAGAAAAAACAGAGCAAGAGAAAGAAAACGAGAGAGAGTGAAGGAGAGCGAATAAGAAAGATAGAGAGAGAGATAACAAGAGAGATAAAACGAGAACGTGAGAGATGGAAAGAGAGAAAGAGAGAACGAGAGAGATAGTGAGAAAGGGAAAGAGAGACAAAGAGAGCGAGAGAGAGAACGACAGAGCGAGAGAGAGAGAGAGAGAGAGAGAAAGAGCGAGAGACAGAGCGAAAGAGAGAGAAATAGAGAGGACGAGAGAGAAACAGAGAGGACGAGAGAGAAAGACAGAGGACGAGAGAGAAAGAGGGAGAAAAGGCGGGAGAAAGAGAGAGCGTGAGAGAGAGAAAGAGAGAGAAATAACGAGAAAAAGAGAGCGCGAGAGAGAGAAAGAGAGAAATAACGAGAAAGAGAGAGAGAACGTGAGAGAAAGCGAAAAAATGAAAGAGAGAGAACGGAACGGAGAAAGCGGGAGAGATCGAAAGAGAGAAAGATAAACAGAACGAGACAGATTGCTAGACAGGGAAAGAAAGAGAGAAAACGAGACATGGAAAGAGAGAGAGAGAACGAGACCGTGACAGAAAAAGAGAGAGAAAACTAGACAGAGAAAGAGAGAGAGAAAACGAGACAGATAACGAGAGAGAGAACGAGACAGTGAAAAATAAAAAACGAACGAGAGAAAGAGAGAGAGAACGAGACAGTGAATGACAAAAAACGAACGAGAGAAAGAGAGAGAGAGAACGAGACAGAGAAAGAGAGAGAGAACGAGACAGTGAAAAACAAAAAACGAACGAGAGAAAGAGAGAGAGAACGAGACAGTGAATGATAAAAAACGAACGAGAGAAAGAGAGAGAGAGAACGAGACAGAGAAAGAGAGAGAGACAAAGGAAGTGAATCTGAAAGGGAAAGGGTTGGAGTAGGAATCCGGAGGAAGGGAACAAAGAGAAAATGTACTTTATACGAGAAGAAAGTAAGGACTGACGAGAATGATGAAACACGAGAGGAAAAGGATTCCAGATCACAAATAAAAGCACATGAGAACAAACACGAGGGAGAGGAAAATCCCGAGGACATGAAAGCACGAGGGAGAATGAAGGTAGGTATATCTGTACTGGAGAAGATCGAAAAAGGGTGCATGGGGGTAAAAATGCAAGGGAGCAAAGAAATACAGTAAACAGAAAAGGATTGGATTAGAAATTGTAAAAAAAAAATCGAGAAAAGTAACAATGAGAAAAGGGATACGCAAAATTAAGGTCGTTTTGCACAAAGGAAATTTAGAGACAAAAACAACGCGAGGGAGAAAACAGAATACACAATACAAATTTGGTTAAGGTTCAACTATAGTGAAAGTGGGAAAGGCTGAAAATTGAAGAGTAATACGAGGAACCAAATTGGTGTAAAACGTGCGAGCAGACAAAAAGTAAAAAATGAAGAATCGGAAATGGAAAAAAAGGTTCAGAGAAATTAAATAAATAAAAAATGCAATACAGAATAATTAAACTACGCTATACAAAATAAATAAAATATGCCATACAGAATCATTAAACTATGCAATACAGAATAAAAACATTGCTAAAGTTAAAAAAGGGGAAGAAGGTAATGCAAGAAGGAATAGAAAAGGATGTGAAAGAAAAGAATGGACAAACACCGGCTGAGGAAAGCAAAGAGAAGAGTCGGCATGGACAGGTATAAAAGTGAGGAAGGAAAAAATCCGGCGCTAAAGAAAAATGCAGGAATAAATAAGAGAGGACGCGGAGTCGTCATGTGAAAAAATGAGAGGGCGGGGGAGAAGGCAGTTCAGAGAGAGCTTCTTTCTCTCACCGTCATCTGTATGCTTTCACCAAAGGACAGGCCACTACTGGAAATGTGTTGCTCCATGTATCAACAAATAAACGAGGGGGACGACGTACCAAAAAAATAATACAAGTTGACAGAGCCAAGTGGATTTTCTCCCCCAGCAAAGCTATCTCTCTGTGTGGGTAGTGAGATTTTTTTTTTATACATTTCACCTCTCCAAATTCCACTCCATCCTGTTAGTTTCTCCGAGGTTTTTGTGGCTTCTTGAAATCACATCTTTTTGGAAATTCTTCTATTCCTCCGCCTATCCCATGAATCTTTCCACAGGCTTTCCCCTAATACATTTTGAGTATTTTTGTTTTTCTACCTCGCTTTTTATTTCCCTTGACTTTCCTTTGATTTTCCCGGGACGTTTACGCAAATGTATGTTCTCATTTTGTCCCATTGGCTGTGGTATGAATGCACGCGTTTGCGTAATTAAGGTGGACGTGTCAGCGGAAATCAATTTATTTGTAGGAAATAGCCTTAGAAATACAATTTCCTTGCAAG
This sequence comes from Disparrhopalites patrizii, assembly GCA_034698585.1. Lineage (NCBI taxonomy): Eukaryota > Metazoa > Arthropoda > Collembola > Symphypleona > Sminthuridae > Disparrhopalites > Disparrhopalites patrizii. Next base: position 10,910 of record JAQGBT010004322.1, on the reverse strand, counting down.
CTACTTTCTCTTTTTCAGTTGGCGTTCCTTCTCTCGCCAAAAAAAAGCATTTCTCCCATCTTTTTTCTTTATCCTTTACTGTTTTGCGTATATTTGTGATTATGTCAATTTCTCTCCGTTTCTACTCTTCCTCGAATTACTGTGGAGTCTTTATAAAAAGCTTCTCTTTAACAACATTTTGCCTGGAACAAAATTTGTCAATTTTTACGTAGTGTTTATGCTTTTTGAACTTGTTCTATATTAAAAATTTCCATGCAGCTTTTTGGAACAATAAAATGAATTTCTTATTGCCATTTCTCCTTGAATTTAGATCTTATTTTCCTTGTAGTTTTCCTTGCTTACTCTCTTGTATTTTGTCTAGCAATTGCCTTGCTTCTTGTTTTACATTTTTGCTCCATTGCTCTCCTCTATTTTCTCTCGCTTTTATTTTTTTCGTTGGTCTCTGGTATACCATTTGTTTGCTGTATTGTTCCTGATTTTCGCGCTTGTATTTTCACTCGTTTTCTGCAGTATTTTTCTTTGCTTTGTCTGGTATTTCCCTTGACTTTCTATTTTGCATTTCCTCTCACTTTCTCTTTGGTTTATTTCTCTCCTTCCCTGTTGTTATTTTCCGACGCTTTCTCTCTTGTATGTTTGCTCGCTTTCTCTCTTGTATTTTTGCTCGCTTTCTCTCTTGTATTTTTGCTCGCTTTCTCTCTTGTATTTTTGCTCGCTTTCTCTAGGATTTTTTGTCGCTTTTTGCTGTATTTTCCTTTGCTTTTGCTAGTATTTTGCTTCACTTCCTCCGGTTTTTTCTTTCGCTTTCTCTGGTATTGTTTCTGATACATTTTTCCTTTGCTTTCTCTGGTACATTCCTTCGCTTTCTCTGATATTTCCCTTCCTTTTCTGTCATGCACTTCCTCTTGCCTTCTCTCTTGTCCTTTCCTCCCGTATCTCACATATATTTTCCTTCGTTTTCGCTCTTGCCTTTTTCCTCGCTTTCTGGTAATTTCCTTCAATTTCTCTGTTATTATTTCGTTTCCTTTTTTTGGACATTTCCTCTCATTATCCCTGTATTTTTCGCTCTTGTAGCCTCTCTCGGTTACTTTCTTTTATTGTTGCTCTCTTTCCGTTTCTGCTTCTTCACTTTCTCTCTTGTGCTTTCTCCTGCTAATCGCCTCGTATTTTCTCTCTCTCTCTTCTTTCTTTCTGTCATATTATATGTTTCTTTCATTTTGTTTTCCCAACTTCATTGCCATTCTTGTTTTCTTCTGCTTTTCTCCTTAACATGAACTTCCTCTCAGCCCGAATTGCACCCTTGTATGTGAATAGCAAATAAAATACAATGATTATAGCTTGTCACCTTTCCTCGGGAAAAAATCACGGTGCCAATATGACTCAGAAATTATCCCTGCGTTTGTACCTTCTGATTCTGACAATAGACACATTAGGCTAATAAGCATATTATTAGCTCTACATTATACATACGGTGGAATGTCTCTTTAACAAGTCTCTTTATAACAACTTTTCTCCATAACAACCTTATTTTTTCCGCCCGTCCTACATATAAGGTACATATTTTATGTTCTATATATCAACTTTTCCCTGTAACAACATTTTTCGTTCGTCCCTTCAGGGTTGTTATATAGAGACTTCACTGCATACATACGTGTATTAATATTACCTAATAAACATTATCGTGCTGTCCTCAGTTCTTTGCTGGGAACTATCATACAGACGTCACGTTATTAATTATTCTTAGGACGAAAGAATCCAAAGGGACAAAATACTCTTCCTGGCTCTTTTCTTTTTCATTTCCTCCAGTAATTAATAGCTCTTTGAACCTGCTGGGATATAATTTGGAGGCTGTCAGTGCTTGCGAGTAGAAAAAGTGTTTACATTCCTTTACACGTAAAGATTACCTACACTTTGGCTCGTACGTTTTATGTGATACATTAAAAGAAAAGAACATTCGGAATGTAAATGTTATGGTGAAGAACGGGATTAAATCTTTTTTTTTGGCGATATGCTTTTTCCGTTGAATAGACACATTCATTCTGGCGGAGCGACAGAGAATACTAATTAAGCTAATTTCCCCGCTCACATACTGTCTCTTTGTAATTACCTCGGCGTGGCCTATGGAATATATGATTTATTGTGTAGTATGCCCCAGATAGCAGGCAGGAATGTATGTGTAATTATATTTTGAGAAGGAAGAAAGAGTAAATGTACACATCAATTTATTTACGCGTGTACACCCAATTAATTTTCATTATAGCTGTGTCATTCAAGAGTGGAAAAGTACACTGAATGATTACGCATATATGTACACAGGTGAGAATTATGGGAGAACTGCTGAATATTAATTAATTACAGCTAAAATGCATGTGGTATGAAGGCGGCGCAGAACGGCAATAGAATACATTTATGACGGAAATGTTTTGTATATTTAATTTTTCCTACTCGTTGTTACAAGGTTAGTTTGCCTTTTAAATGAAGAGAATAAAAAAGACATTTAAGAGGGCAAAATCCTAATTTTGCACCCGCAAGACTAGTTTCTTTGTATGTTTTGGCAATTATTGCCGACCTTAAGACTTAATCCGATGCGTTGCTAAGGTCAGCTGCTTTCAAAAAAAGTTTCAAACAAAACTAAGGGATTTCTGTTAAAAAAATAAACTAACAAAAAAAATAATAATCCAACTAAATTATGCACCATCAACTAAAAATGATGTAATAAAATACTATCACATTTTATGAATCCCTATAATAGTAATATTAACAACAATTATTGACCGTGAAAAAATAAAATCCATGAATTGTACAACTCGTTTACAATTCAAATACGAATTAAACATTTTAAACCTGAATAAACATACAAAATTCAATGAAAAGACATTGAAAATTAAAAAAAGATATTGCAAATTCAGCATTACATATTTTCAAATTCACTGGAAATTACTTAAAACCGGAAAGTAAAAACAACTAAGAAAAACTAAAAAAATCTAATACCGTCCCAAAAACGAACTAAATATTCTCTTATACTGTGGAGTCTCCCTATAACAACACTGAATGGAAGTGAAAAACATTTTGTTACTGGGAAATGTTCTTCTACATGGAACATTCCTTACGTACTTTACATGTACGAAGGGCAGGAAAAAAATGTCCTAACAGAGAAATGTTGTTATAAAGGGACTTTATACGAGAGAGACTCCACGTTACATAAAAAGCATTTTACTTCCATAAAAAACATTTTTTTGCGCAAAAACAAAAAGTGTATCCCTTGTCAGGGAAAGGGTGAAATGACAAAGGAAATCCACATGTCAAATGTCTAATTCCTCATTGCCCAGGATTTGCCGTGTCCCACAATTTTTTTTTGTCTCCCCTGTCTCTCCCATAAGCACGGAGGATGCCAACGGAATCTGTTTGTCACGAGGCCAGGAATTGAAATGCGAAAAATGGATTAAAAATGGGAAGCCCGTAGCGCGTAGCATACATGCAAATATACATGTAAGCCCCTAAAACCCTGGGCTTTAAATGGGGCTCGTCCCTTTTTTTTTATCTCAAGAGCTCACCTTACGCTTTCCCCACAGCCTCCAGTTTCAACCCAGCATGCAAATTATGGACAAAAGACATACATGAAACGGGTCGACAAAAAAAAGGAAAGATGTTTTTATTCCAAAAGCGTATAAAAAACCTTGTGGTCAGTCATAAATTTTACCCTCACAAGACAACTGCCACATCTTGTTGGGGGCTTTTTTCTAACCAGTAGACAGGGACAGAAAAAAACTGGGGAAAATACACATGTACGTACATATATCTGTGTTTTTTTTCCTCCCGTTCTTTTCCTCGTGTTTTCCCCTCCGTTTCCGTTCCGGCCCTTTGAAATCATTATAATTTTGGGAGGGGAAAGCCACCCCACATGTAAATGGTGGTGGAGCGGAAGAATCTGCTGGTATAGAAGAGACAAGTTGAAAAAGAATGTTTGTTTGATTCATTGTTTTTATTGAAAAGTTAAAAAAAAAGGCAAGGAAAAAAGGGAAGAGAAGAAAACTACATTTCTGTATAGATTTTTCTCTCCCTTCAGTTTCCCCTTTCCAAATTTTTTGGGAGTCGTTGATTCAAGTGGAAATTTTTTTAGGGGGAGGCAAAGCTTGTTTTTCTATGGGGATGGTTGTATAATAAAAATCCTGGAACAAATGTCAAGTGTTCTATTCACACTTTTGTCACTGCTCATAAAATAGTAGAATGTATTTTTAAAATTTATATGGCGATATGTACTTATCTTTTTTCTTTATATTAGATACAGATAACATACAGATAGCCTTAAACTTTTCTAACTTTACCGTAGGAAATCAAGTATATATGTATAGTTTTATCAATTTCAAGTCGAAAGCAAGTTCATTTACGATCAATATACAAACGTAAAATCAACTACCGAAGGCAAAGTTGATGAGAGAATGCAAAGCAAATGTAGTAATGACGTAATGCATAATTAATTCGTCAAAGCAAGATTAATGAGCAAACGAAAAAGGATAAAAAAAAGCAAAGAGAGACAGTAAAAATAAAAATAATGAGAGAAGAAAGCGAAATAAATGCAAGCAAAAGCAATGAGACGAAACAAAATCAATGAGAAAAGGCAAAACAAATAAAAGAGAAAGTTACGAGAAAAAGAAAAATCAGTGAAAGCAACCGCAATGCGAGAAAACGAAAACATGAAAAGAATGCAAAAGCAAAGAGAGAAAGCACAAACAAATAATGTAAAAGCAATGAGACAAAACAAAATTAATGAGAGAAAGCAAAGAGAGTAAACAAAATTAATGAGAGAAAGCAAAGACAGAAGCAAAAATTATTAAGAGAAAGGAAAAACAAATAGAGAAAGCGAGGAGAGAAAGAAAAATTATTAAGAGAAAGGAAAAGCAAATAAATAAAGCGAGGAGAGAAGTAAACATAAGTAAAAGCAAAGAGAGAAAGCAAAATCCATGAAAATGAAAGCCAAGCGAGAAAACAAAATTATGAAGAGAATGCAAAAGCAAGGGGAAAAAGCCAAAACTAATAATGTAAAAGCAATAGGAGAAAGCAAAATAAATGAGAGAAAGCAAAGAGAGAAAACAAAATGATTGAGAGAAAGCAAAGAGAGAAGGAAAATTTATTAAGAGAAAGCGAGGAGAGAAGTAAAAATTAATAAAATCAAAAGCAAAGAGAGAAAGCAAAATCAATGAAAGCGAAAGCAAAGCGAGAAAGCAAAATCAATGAAAGTGAAAGCAAAGCGAGAAAGTAAAAATCTATGAAAGTGAAAGCAATGAGAGAAAGTAAATATAAACAATTGAGGGACTAAATAGGCTTACATTGAGATAAAGCAAGAAAGGATAAAAATCGTAGTCGACGTGAAACAAGGACGTTCCTAAAAACCCAAAGACAGCAAGACGTCGTGCCGGAAGGAACAAAAAGAACAACAACGAAAAGATCAAGATACATACACAGTAAGTCTTAACCAGGCAGGATAGATAGACGCGGTTAAATTTAAAAATCCAAGCCAAGATAAGTGTATAGAATATAGCAATTAAAACAGTGAGTGCGACACCAAAAAAAGGGTCTTTTAATTTAAAAGTAACGCCCACCCCTAAGCTTTAGCCCTGGAAATCAGTGAAAAGGATCTGAAATTAAAAGATCCTCGTCTTACAAAAATGTATACGCTCCCACGTTTTTGTATGCTCCCACGTTTCTGTTTGCAGAAAAACTACAAATGCTATTAGTAGACAAAAACGACCAGCACAAATCCACGAAACCATGGCCCATTGTGTAACCACAATTTTTCTCCAGAACAAAAAGATCCACATTTTAAAAGCCATAAACAGCCGTGGGACGTAAGCCCATACATACATCCTACATACATACTATATATATGTATATGTAAATATAGGTAACTATGTATATTTGTATACCGCCAAAAAAACATACCGCTATATACCGCACCTCATTCAGCTCACGTGTCTCTCGGAATGCATTATTTTAAAAAAAATATGGCGATGGCATTTTTGTGTTAGGGAAAATGCCACAATAACAATGCACATGCTCTAAAGTGGCTATTTCTTCCAAATTATCCTTGGAGGAAGGTAAAATTTCACTCGCAGATGCCATACAAGTGCTTTTAGGTTGTAGCAAACCATTTGTTTCCTGCACATCCATTTTTTCACAATAAAACATCCTTGAATGGGTGCAGGGAAAATAGCTGCAACTATTTAATTTCCAGCTACGGTGGAGTCTCTCTGTAACAACATTCAGGGAAAACACAAATAATATTATAGAGAAATGTTGTTAATAAAACATGACTAATTTTGGGGGGAAATGATATGTACTTAAGTGCAAAAATCCGATTTTAAGTAGGTATTTGCATGTATTTTAATGCAAATTACAGAATTATATGGGGAACTTGATGATTTGGCTCCAGCGCGGTGTTTAGTTTCACCATTTTTCCTGCTCAAAAAATGAATGTTGTTATAGGGAACTTCTAACGCGTGTACTCTATTGTGAAGTGCGGGGAAATTTATATTGTTACAGAGAAATGTTGTTGTAGAAATATTGTTATGGAGAACAAGTGTATAATGTATACATGCTACGGGGGGATGACAAATTATGTTATATGGAAAATATTGTTATAGAGAGGCTTGTTATAGAGAGACTGCACTGTACAGGTTACCAAAATATATTTATAATGATCTTTCTGACAAAACGGGGAGGTTTTAATGTATTTTTGTTTCATTTGCCGAGTATTTTAATTATGTTGCCCCACATTTAGCAAATATTCGATTTCCCTGTTGGTATATGTACATTGGAATCTCTCCATAACAAGTCTTTACAACACCTTTTCTCTATAACAACCATATTTTTTCCGCCCTTTACACATACAAGGTACATATTTATGTTTTCTTATAACAACTTTTCCCTGCAACAGCATTTTTCGTTCGTCCTTTCAGAGTTTTTATATTGAGACTCGACTGTAATTGTACCAAATTTAAAATTCCTCTGAATCTTTATTCTCTTCCACAATGATTTTGTTTTGCCGAATTTTTCCGGGTGCTCCTGGTTCCATTTTAAATTCCAGGGCCTTGAACCCAACAAAACCGGCGTCTCCATTGGATAACTAGAGCAAATATGTACAACAAGAGAAAAGCTCGTGGGTTTAGCGCAAAACTAAAGAGAAATAAGAAGGGAAATAACGGGCGGAAAATGTCTTCCAAAAAATATATGTACACCCCTTTGGAATCACCCACCAAAACATTCCCCTTCTTCTATTTTTGTGGGTGAATCCACAGAAATTCGTGGAATGTACCATAGCAAAAAAAAAATGGAGGAATAATAAAAAAAAATGTCTATAGATGAATGTGAGGTAATTGAAATGACATTTCTGGGCAGGGACTTATATGGAGGAGGGAATGGTGGAGGGAAAAATCTTTGAGAGGAAATCCGTTTGGAGAAAGGAGAGAAAGGCGGAAGAATTGGGTGGGAAAGGCCTTTTTTTCTTTTGGTATTAAAAATACTAACCACGGGGAAAGCCTTTTATATGTATTATGAGGTGGGTGTATATACGTATTTTTGCTTGGTAAAAAACATCCCCTTTATGTATAAAAATGTCCTCTTTATCCACCCTCTTTTTGGTGATTCTCAACCATTCTCCTTCTTGCGAGAAAAGATTCTTATTACCCACACACTTTCCCATTGTTATGGTAAAAAAAAATGGTTAAACGACCGATGGGCTTCCCCAACGCACTTTCTTTTTTCGTTTTGGGGTGGGAGAAAAACATTTTTCTCCCTCTTCTCCCCTTGTATTATGTGACTATTATTATAATATTCCATAAGCACATTGTAGTTGACACGTTCACACAGAGTTTTTCCCATTTTTGGAGGTTTTGGAGGATTTTCATGGAACTTGTGCATTTCGTTTCCTTTTTTCTCCCTTTCCTTTTATTCTTCACAACAAGAACTGATGGCTGTGTCGGCGACACTTGAATTCTCTCTTTTGGCTATTTCCAGGCATTTATATTTTTCTCAATTATGATCTCGCTTTCTCGTTCAATCTTTATTCTGCTTGATTTTGCAGTTTGCCCCCATTTTTTTTTGGTTAAACGTATTTGTTCGGTTTTTTTCTCCTTGATTTTGTTTGACGTTTACACAGTTTCTTGTTTCCTTTTCATTCTGGAGACTTTCTCTTGTACTCCATTTTATCGTATATTTTATTTTGGAGACTTTTTTTTTGCTTTATTTTGTATTATATTTTATTCTGTTCTATTTTATAGTATATTTTATTCTGGAGACTTTCTCTTCATTTCTATTTTATAATATATTTTAATATGGAAACTTTCTCTTCATTTCTATTTTATAATATATTTTAATATGGAGACTTTCTCTTTATTTATATTTTATAATATATTTTATTCCGGAGACTTTCTCCTCTGTTCGTTTTTATAATATACATTTTATTCTGTCTCCATTTCGTGTCCATATTGGTTTATTTTCCCTTTTACGTTTTCTCTTTCTCCTCAATTACGTTTTAATCCTTTGGATTTTCCCTTTTTCATTTCCTCTTGCCTTCTCATTTGTTCTAATCCACTTTCGCTTTTATTGCTTCCCATTTCATTCTTTTTTGATTGTATTCTTTCTCATTCTCTCGTTTATTATTTGTAACTTTCACTTTGATTTGTCACTTTCACCTGTATGATTTGTCTATCTTATTAACCGTCATTTTACGTCCATACTTTCTTACCGTCTTATCAATCCTGTCTTATACTTTCTCTTTTACGTCCTGGTTTTTTTTTTGCGGTTGAACTTTCTCTTTCCCGCTTTTTTGTACTTCTAACTTTCTCTTTTAGTTTATTATACTTTCGTCCTGACTGTGAGGCGCCGAACTTAAATGATTAATTATCCCGTCACTCCCACAACAATCGTTTTTGCAAGGAAATTCCTGAAGTACCCATAATATCAAGGGCATCTTAATTAGTATTAAAATGAGAACCTCAGCCTTCATGCCTTTTGACTTTCAATTCCGTCCAAAAATAGCAATATTCCGTGGAAATTCCGGGAGGATTCAAATAATCCACGTGCCTGGAAGATTTCCCTGGCTATTAAAAGTTACAAACGTGCAAATATGACGCAAATATCCCCGGCATCAATAGTATTTATGTAATCCCTGTTTTGCCAATACACCTAAATGTGTTTGTATGCGGATACATAAGATAATAATCGCAAATTCTTAGGTATCTATACATGTATATCTTTCATTGCCATATATATGCATATGCATACGGAGAGGTTCCGCAAAATAAAGTGCTATTTGTACCAAGGCAGAAGCCTCCGTAAATTGGCAAGGGCTTAGGTTTGCACGGAGAGGGAAAAAGCAACAGCTTTTCCGTGGAAACCGAGAACAAGTTTTCTCCGGCCAAAAGGGACTCGATTTACCCTTGAAAAGAGATGAGTGAGTGCCTCGGAAAGGGCTGGGATTGAAGCGTGGGCTTGCAATTTCTCTGCCATGTGAATATACCTAAGCAATCATGGAGAGGAAACGTCATGGGAGATTCCGGGAGCAACCATTCTAAACATCACATACACATTTTTTCCATTTTTTCCATCTCAACCCAAGGGAAAATCGTCCTAGATTCGCAAGAGTTTTTCCAGTCTACTTTTTTTTCATTTTGTCGGTATGCAAAAAATATTATTTGCAGGGATTTTTCCGAGTTTATTTTTCATTCCTACACCATGACCTTCCCAGGGATGGGCCTTCCTCAACGGCATTGTGCATAATTAATAAGGTTGATTGAAAAGAACAAATTTGACTTTTCAGTTGTGATTGTCCATTGTGATTGTCCGCCTTCAATTTACAGCAGCAAATCTAGGGACATTTTTGCATGTGCAGTCGATCCTCTCTATAACGGGCCTTCCTATAGCGTATTTCAATTATAATGGTGTTCACAAACCCGCCTAAGAGTTTTGCAATAACATTCTTTATGACGATTTTATCTTTTGCAGTTTTTTCTCTGTAACAGGCAAGTTTTGAATACCGCTTAATCAAGAGCCTATACCTGTAACGGTTTTATATAGCGCCTTTGCATACATCTGTGCGTATACCGTTTTTTTCTCTGGGGTTCAATCCCGGACATTTAGCCTTCTTCTCAATAACAGCTTTGGACTATTCTCTATATCGGTAATTCTCTATAACGGTTAAATGAAGCTGCCGTTTGCTAAACCATTATAGAGAGAGTCGACTGTATACTGTGTTTTTGCAATTTGAAACCATAAAATTCTCAATCGTATTAAGGAATTTGTATTTTTGCGTGCAAATTTTCAGTGATATGTTTATACTTTTTAATTTGTGTTTTTATGTCGGATTCACTGCTTTAAGGGTTTTGTATTTAAGCTATTGCCTGTATTTATCGCATATAATATAATATTTCTTATTTACATCTCAAGCATTTTGGTCATATCTGATTTTTCATATTTACAACTCTAGTTTTTTTTTTGTTTTTTTGAGTTTACAAGCTAAATTATTCTGGTCATCTTTGATTTTTTATATTAACAACTCATTTATTTTGGTCATCTTTGATTTTTTATATTAACAACTAATTATTTTGGTCATCTCTGATTTTTTATATTAACAACTCAATTATTTTGGTCATCTCTGATTTTTTATATTAACAACTCAATTATTTTGGTCATCTCTGCTTTTTCATATATACAACTCGTATTTTGCGCATCTATGCTTTTTCATATTTACAACTCAAGTATTTTGGTCATCTCTGATTTTTCATATTTACAACTCAAATATTTTGGACATCTCTGATTTTTCATATTTACAACTCAAGTATTTTGGTCATATCTGATTTTTCATATTTACAACTCTAGTTTTTTTTTTGTTTTTTTGAGTTTACAAGCTAAATTAT
>JAQGBT010004321.1:0-16890 GCA_034698585.1 Disparrhopalites patrizii | reverse complement strand
CTTAATTATTTTTTTAAATTCTTCTTAATTAATTTAAAAAAGTTTTCTTAATTATTTTTTTAAATTCTTCTTAATTATTTTTTTAAATTCTTCTTAATTATTATTTTTAATTCTTCTTAATTAATTTTTTTAAATTCTCCTTTTATATATTTTTAAATTCTTCTTTTATATTTTTTTAAATTCTTCTTAATTAATTAAACTTCTTCTGAATTAATTAAAATTCTTCTTAATAAATGTTTAAAAAATTTCTTAATACATTTTAAAAATTCTTCTTCATTAATTTTTAGAATTCTTTATATTTAATTTTTAGAAGTCTGCTTATTTAATTTTTAGGATTCTTCTTAATTTCGAATTTGTATTGGTCATCAAGTGTATATATTTATATTGGGAGGCAGTTGGGTTGTTGCGGCTTCGAAGGCTGGACGGACTACAAGAACTTGAGCGAGGAGAATGGGACTAAATTTTATCAGAAGAAATACCAGGCCCTCATCCCTTACTCATGTTGTCGCTTCCCGTGGAACTCCAATTTGTATTGTGGCTTCGAGGGGGAATTGTGGGCGATGGACCCGGAAAAATATAAGGAGGCAGCTGAATCTCGGTTCTATTCCATGGTACAGATTCTCCCAAAATAATTTTAAAAATTATACTTGAAAAAAAATTACATGAATATCCTAATTAAAAACATTAATTGTTTAATTGTTATTTGTTCCTATAATTGTTATTTGTGAATATATTGAGAAGGGCTGTAAAGAACGAATTCAAATGAGTTGCGAACGGCTTGTGTCCACACTGTCCGTCCACTTGGAGCTAGTCTGCCTGCTGTACGCCATCTTCGACATGATTATCTGCCTCATGATCTACTTCATCCTCCAGAAGATCAATTTGATGCTCCTGGAAGCCGAGGCCTTGTACGATTTTAATAAGTTGGAGATCGTCGATAATACCTTCGAAAGCGATGATAGCGCGGAATTCGACCAATTTTCCGAGGATGAAGCCTCTGAAGCGGATAGCAGCCTGAGCGGGGCGATGTCCGGGTCCGGGAAGAGTAAAAAGGTAAGGACAATTGACGGTCACAGTTGAAGGTCATAGTCATGTTTTGATCATGTCAATTTTTTGCAAACTCTGGGCATTTTTGCGAAATCTGCGTATTTTAGCTAAAGCTGAGGATGTATTGCTATAGCTGCGCATTGTTTGCTAACGCTGAGCGTATTTGCAATATCTGAGTATTTTTTTTAAATTGGAGCAATTATTTGCAAAATCTGGAAATTGTAAATCTGAGAATTTGTTGCTAAATCTGAGCAACGTTTTGCGTTTGCGCAATTCTTTGCAAGAGAGGAATTTCTTGCAAAATCTGGGCATTTTTGCTAAAACCGAATATTTTATTGCAAAATCTGTGCATATCTTTGCAAAAGTGAGCAATGTCTTGCAAAATCTGAATTTTTTGCGAGAAGTGAGCATTTTTGCTAAATCTGAGCATTTTTGCTAAATCTGAACATTTCTTCTGAAATCTGTGCAATTCTTTGCAAAATCTGGAGATTTTTTGTTGAAGCTGAGAATTTTTTACGAAATATGAGCAATTGTTATTAAATCTGAGCATTTGTTGTTAAGGCTGAGCAGTTTTTGCGAAATCAGAGAATTTTGCATACTCTGACCAATGTTTTGAAAAATCTGAGTAATTTGTTGCAAAACTTAAATTTCTTACATAATCTGAACCGAATTTTGCAAAATCCGGAAGGTCTTCGCAAACATAATGCCACTTGTAAATACTCCCAGGGACCACTGCCAACCCTGAAGGAAATCTACAACGAAATGAACGCCATCGAGAGTCACGGGGTGGGTCACCGGGCAAAGCTCAAGATGTGGATCTCCCGTCACCAGCCGGAAAAGCCCCCAGAGATCATTCGAACTCACTCGAATACAAGCAATTTCTCCAACATAAATATGAGTGCCCGGAAGAAGAAGGGCCGCGAGAAGGAGAAGCAAGAGAAGGAAAAAAGAGTGATTTATCAATTCAAGACGTCCTTGCGGAAGCCTCAGTACGAGAAGCGGGGGAATATTAAGAGTCAGCTACAAGAAAGGGCGGCATCCTTACTCCGGAACACTTCCAGGACATTCCTCCAGCCCCATCAAAACAAGTCACACGAGAGGGTCGCCGATCGGCTGGGCAAAACTGGATCCATGTCTCGCGTCTCACGGACAAGCTCCACGAGGAAACACAGCCATGGACAGCATAATTGACCCAACTCATTTAACGATGTACTCAACGATGCATTCATCGATGCATTTAACCATGCAGTTAACCATGCATTTAACGATACATTTAACCATGCATTCAACTATACATTTAACCATGCATTCAACTATACATTTAGCGATGCATTTAACGATGCAATTAGTTCCGGATTTGAATCGAATTAATCGCAGATTTATAGTGACAGTTTTCAGTATTTCCCAGCATCCCAGAATTCCAATACATTCCTGAGAATTCCAAACAATAAACGATGTAAGTTACAGAAGTATTTTCAGTTGCAAGTTTCGTTAATTCATTATTAAATAGAAATTTATTTACAGGTTGTATGTATGTATAACGATGCATTTAACCGTGCAATTATTTTCGGATTTGAATCGAATTAATCGCAGATATTATTATAGTGACAGTTTTCACGTTTTCAGTATTTCTCATTCCAAAATACAATACAATCCCGAGAATCTCAAGCAATAAGCAATGTAACCAGAAGTATTTTCAGTTGCAAGTTGCATTAATTCATTATTAAACAGTTTAAGTACAGGTTATATATGTATAACGATGCAATTATTTTCGGTTTTGAATCGAATTAATCGCAGACAGTTTTCAGTATTTCCAGCATTCCAATGCAATACCGAGAATCCCAAGGAATAAACGGTGTACCCAGAAGTATTTTCAGTTGCAAGTTTCGTTAATTCATTATTAAATAGAAATTTATTTACAGGTTATATGTATGTATGTATAACGATGCATTTAATCATGCTATTATTTTCGGATGTGAATGTAATTAATCGCACATGTATAGTGACAGCTTTCAGTGATTCCCAGCATTCCAATGCAATCCAGAGGATCCCGAGGAATAAACGATGTAACCAGAAGTATTTTCAGTTGCAAGTTGCATTATTAAATAGAGCTTTATTCACACGTTATATGTATATTTATGTTTATTTATGTACATATGTATGTATATATGTATATGATAAAATAATACTGCTTTGTGTATAAAAAATAAAAATACCATTAAGATACATGAAAGCTACAAAAATGAACGGAAAAAAAGGGGGTTAAATTCTAATCAGGGAAGCGGCCGATGCAATAAACGGAAAGTCTCCCGGGCATCCAAAATCCCCCTGCCCACCTGATTATTCGGGTAGGAAGAGTCCTGGATGCCCCCGCATTTCTGATTTTCTGGAACATGTGGCTGAGCCCCGTCCAAAAGGAAGGTCCTGATCTGAGCTAGCTTCAAATTTGGTTGGTAATTAAGCATCAGCGCCACGACGCCGGACACGTGAGGTGCGGCCATGCTGGTCCCATCCATCATGATATAAGAGCTGTCCGACTCCCAGCTGGAGCTGTACACATAGAGGCCTGGAGCGGCGATGTCCGGCTTGAGCAAGCCCGTCTTCGTCACGGGGCCCCGCCCACTGAAGTACGATGCCCGGTCGTCATTGTCTACGGACGCCACCGCGATGACATCGGGGTGATCCGCCGGGGAAATGATTGTCCCGCACATGTTCCCGTAGTTACCCGAAGACACGATGGGGACGATGCCCATGGCGATCCAGACGTCGACGATGTGGTGGAAGAACTGATTTCGGCCGTAGCCCCAACTGTTACTGACGATGTCCGGGGCCAAATCGCATCGGGGATCCCATCCGCTGGCGTCTCCTGGACAGGCCACCCATTGGCCGCATTGGAGGAGGTTCACCGTGGAGCAAAGGCCATCCGGACATGCCCGGCAGGCGATCCATTGAGCTTCTGGAGCCACCCCAATGGTATTGTTCCTCCCAAGAATCGTTCCCATCGTGTGGGTTCCGTGTCCATTGGTGTCCGTGGGGATCCTCGTGCGATTGACGGGGTCGAACCAGCCGTGGAAGGACCTGAAGCCTTCCCGCAGGGCCTCGTGCGTTCCCCGGACGCCGGAATCAATTGTGGCAACAATGACCCCGCTCCCACGCTTTTTGTACGTCGTCCAAACGTCTTGGACGTTGATTCTCGTCATGCCCCAAGGGGGCTTAATCAGATTTTCGTCCCCCGGCAATGCCCGAGTCATTGGGGCCTCCGGCAAAGGGACGAATTCTTCCTCTTCAATATTGGAAATCACATCGGTTTCCAGGAGGGCCGTGAAAGATTGGAGGTCAAGGTTCTTGATAATTAGTTGATTCGTGATCCACAGCTGGGTCACTTCCAGGTTGACATTGACCGACCGGAGCTTGTTCAATGTCTGGAGAACTGGAGCTTGGGTCAAGTCCGAGTGGGCTTTTAAGGCCTGGTAAATGGAATTACTCTTGTCCGACCGCGTCTGGAAAGTCCGGCTGGTGTGGGCATTTAGAATTTTTTGGGGGTCCGTGTCCCTGAAGGAGACGATGATATTTGCTTTCCCATTTTGCAAGCTTTTTAGCAAGGACGCTTTGTAGAGGGAAGCCCCGCCCACGAGCTCTGGGGCGAGGAAGATGGCGGCCGTGAGGAAGATGAAAACTGGCGTTTTCATTTTTGAGCGAAAATATTCTCCGAATTTTGTGTTCCAATTTTAATTAGCTTTTGCACAATTAATGTAAAAATTTTAATTAACTTTACACAGTTAGTCCAAAAACAGGGAATTTATTTAACTTAAACTGGTATGGATTGGTTGAATTAAATGGAGAAATTATCCCTGGAAAAATCCAGGGAAATAAATGAAAGTGGTTTCTCTCACGGTCAAAGTCAAGGGGACAATTATGCTCTTGGAAAGAAATCTCTTTATTTAAATAGTGCTTTAGTATGATGATTAAATAGATTCTAATGGTTTTAATGGCAGCTGGACAAGCACTCAGGTGAGGGGGAAAAACATGTACTTTGTATCACAGCGGAATTTAATTGGTGGTAATTCATTGAGTGGAGTGCATCATTTTCGGGAAAAAAACTTGTTGACAATCACAGGAAAAAACAAGTATTGATTACAAATTACAACCAATTTGGCATCCGATGGCTATGCTGACCATGAAAATTTACCGAGAAAATCTTATCAAGTGCTTCGTTCTCATCCAGGGACATATCAATTTTATGGGTATCATAATTATTTATAGCCATACATATGTATAATTAATAATTATCTTAGCAAAAGTCGCGGGCATACTAGTATTATCATATTTGCGGTCTTTATCTGGAGCCAAAGTACATATTAGTTGTAAATTAGAGCTTTCAATCATTCAAATCATTGACACTTTCCTAATGAACACACCAAAGTTCTCATGACTTTTGTATTTTGCCCTTTTCAAACGAGGAGGCTTTGAGGTGGTGATATTCTCGTGGAGTGCCGGTGCCGGGGTATGCATGGCGAAAGGTCATTCAGGTCATATAATTTCTGCTTGTACTTTTTCTATTACTATAGATTACTATGCAAACACCCTCGTAGGGATATTCTTAATATGCACCTTTTTGTATCTGTAAATTATGCATATGTATACATATGCTGTACATAAGTTGCACTTGCACTTCTGGGAAGTTATGCAAACGTTTGAACGATCACGTAAATAAATCAAATCAAAGCTTCCTATCTCCGTTCACACTAAAGTCAAAAATCGATCATGGCTGAGCACATGGCTTCAAATACCGATCGGAAATCGTACATAACATTCATTTTCGAGGGAAAAAGATGCAACAAGGTTGAGGTTCCCCCGTAATTATTATACTCAAGGCTTCCATATCACAACGTATCAACAATCAATTACAAGTAATCAATCAAAGTAAAGGGGAAATGACAGCTTTTCAATTTCTTCTGCGCCGTTTGGAATTGTCGATTGGGTGATGATGAGGATGAATTCTAGCCATTTTCCATATACAGAAACCAGATTAATGCCGTCCAAATGTACATTATTATTATAATGTATGTATTTTTATTATATAAATATTATTTATAATATAGAAACTAGAAACAAACATCTGTGGAAGGCAATCTTTGAGTGTGTTGTGTCTATACGTTTTTGGAAATAACCATTTTTTGGCGACTTTTTTCGCCCTTCATCTGTTCATCAGATAGTACTGCAACAGTGTGTATGAGATAAACCAGGAATGTTATATTAACAAATATAACTTACAAGATTTTGTAAGTATACAAAATAAAATGCATACATATAATATGTGTAAGGTATTGTAAATTGTTAAAAATAATTAATTACAGTCGACTGAGTCGACTGTCTCTATAATGGGCTCCCTTATAACGGTTTTCTCTCTATCATGGTGGTAGAAAATGCTTCCCTCATTTCCAAAGGTTAACATAGTTCACTAGTTAACATACTCTAAATAACGGTTTTTCTCTATAACTGGGAAAATTTACAGATTTAAGGAGAACCTTTATAGAGAGAATAGACTGAATTATTGTACCACCTAAAATGAACATTACCTAATGTATTTGCCTGAGCCTGAATTGTATCGGCCCGTCGTCAGTATTGAGAATAAAAACTGAGTATAAAAATATAGAACATGGGCTTGGGCGGATGTAAAGAAATGTGCATAGTTATAGTAGTTATAAGTATAGTCATGTAGCGTCAATCAATTTCTTTGAATGAAAATGAACTCATGAATTATTTCCCCGAGATGTTTTGAAATAGATACTCCTCCGATAACGACTAATGGAATGAGAGATGAGGTAAATCCCATTCTTTTGCTTTTACTATTCATTCATTCACGGAATAAAAATGACACATTGGAAGTACAACATGCGATTCCATATGTCCTTTGTGATTGAAAAAACGTGTTGCTTATATTATTATTTACACGTTATTGTTATTGTATAATTAATCAAATTGAATCTGACAGTTCCATCCGCAAATCCGTGGATATTGGACACGATGAATTAATCCGCAGTTCGAAGATCATCCTTCAGTCATTTAATTTTAAGTCAAGTTAAATAAACCTGTGATCTTATCATTGGCGTTTGAGCCAGTTGAATGGAAAGCGTATACATTTACGTATACATACATATGCAGCTGCGGAAACTGCGGATGTTATTACTTAATTGCAGACAATAATATGCACTTTACACAGGGTTGCTAATCCGGGATTGTAGTCCTAGGATTACGGATTCTCGAATTATGTAACCCGAGAATCCAAATCCCGCGGCAAAACAAATATTCATTTAATCCCGTAATCCCAGTTCAGAAATTTCGGGAAAATGAAATAATCCGTAAATCCGGAAAATTAGCAACATAAATGAAGGGATTTTCGAATACCAATAAAGTATGGCAATCCAAATATCAAATTTTGAATACTTTGAATTTCGAATGTATTTGTAATTTTAGATTTCAATTAAAACATTTTTCTGACAAAAATATGGATGCTAATTCCAATAAAAATATTTTCCTGACAAAAATACTAATTCCAATTAAAATATTTTTCTGACAAAAATATGGATACTAAAATTCCAATAAAAATATTTTTCTGACAAAAATATGGATACTAAAATTCCAATAAAAATATTTTTCTGACAAAAATATTAATTCCAATTAAAATACTGAAAAATACGGATACTGATTCCAATTAAAATACTGAAAAATATGAATATAATTCCAATTTGATTCTGATTCGAATACCGATTCGGATGTCATACTTTGATTGTAATAATCCGTCATCCAAAATCCCATGAAAAAATGAAAACCAGCAATACGCTGAATTTACAATATGCAGTTTACACCCGTTTACAGTAATTAATTAACGCACCATTCTTTTTTATTGTTAGAAATTATTACATATTTAATAGCGCAATTAGTATGTCATACAAAGACCTGTTGCCTAAAAATCCAAAATTTTAGTCGCACAGAAAACAATGGCAGAAAACAATACGAAACTCTTCCCCTGAACGACCATGACGAGGATCTCCGCGGAATTTTGTTGCGCCTCATAAGCCCTCAAAGCATCCACTCGCCCATGCCCCACAAAATTATTGGGATACTCCGTGTTCTTCGTCTCCCCGCAGGTCTCTGTCCCAGAAACTTGGACGGACACCGCTCCCTTCGTGATGTACTTCCTGATCTGGGCAACGCTGAGATTCGGATCCACGGAATACAGAAGCGCCGCAATGCCCGCCACATGCGGAGCCGCCATGCTCGTCCCCGACTTCCGACTATACGATTGGCTGTCCTCGATGCCCGCCGAATAAATGTTAACTCCCGGAGCGGCAACATCTGGCTGAATCCTCTTTTCCGATGATGTCGGTGGTCCCCGACTGCTGTGATCCGCAATAAAGAAGCCCTGATCGATGGATCCCACTCCCAGGACATCTGGATGACTTCCCGGGAAGCTCAAAGTCCCGCAATTTGGTCCTGAGTTCCCGGCAGAGTACACGGGAGTGATGTCCGCCGCGACCCACACAGAAATCATGTGGTCGTAACTGCTGTGCTCAAATGGTCCTCCATAACTGTTGCTGACCACGTGGGCACTTTTGGAACATTCTGGATGGTCCGGACACAAGACCCATTCGCCACAATTTTTAATGTAGCTCTCAAAACAGATCCCGACGTCATCGCAGGCTTTGCAAGCGATCCATTTAGCCTCAGGCGCCACGCCGATCTTCGATGTCCTTCCCACCATCGTCCCCATGCAATGAGTTCCGTGCCCTTGGTTGTCATCAAGGAATGACATGCGAAAAAATATGAATTAAAATTCGAATTAAAATACGTGTTTTTCCTAATTATAAATACAAATTTTTTGGGATGTCTAAAATATAAATTCTAATTCCAATACAATTTTATTAAAATACTCAGACATATGAATACGTTATTCAAATACGTTAATAATACTTTTAAAATTTTATTTGCAATGCAATCTGGCATAATCTGTAGCTTAAAATAAACGCAAAATCAATGAACAAAATTATAAGTTGACTCCGCAACTCTGATTTCGCAAAAAATCAAAATAGTTAAATGTAAAATCAAAATAGAACAAAATAGTTATAAATATGTATTACTGCCAATTGAAAAAATCATCGTTACAACACCTTGATTTTGCAAACACAACTTGCCCGAAAGCGGGAATTAACAACATGATAAAGGAATTTTTGAATACCAATAAAGCATCGGAATCCAAATGTGAACTTTTGAATACGAATTTGAATTTCGAATGTATTTGTAATTTATACCTAATTTCCGAATAAAGTATTTTTCTGACAAAAACATGGATGCTAATTCTGATTAAAACACTGAAAAATATGATTACAATGCCGATTTGAATATACGAATACCGATTTGGATGTCATACCTTGCTTGTCAATCGGCTCAGTTCGGCCTGACAAGGATGCGTCCTTCCAGTCCAGAAATCCATCTCGAAGTGCCTCATGATCCCCCAAAACGCCGGTGTCAATATTTGCCACGATCGCCCCTTGACCTTTGACCCCTTTTTCCCAGACCTTCCCCGCATTCACGGCATCTACACCCCAATGAATATCCGATTTGGATTCCACATCCGCCTGTACCGGAGTCCCAATGTAATGGACGGCTTCCTTCCGGATTTCCTGGACGTTTTCCATACCCAGGAGGAGATCCACCGTGGCTTGGTCCGCCTCCCGGATGCTGATTTCGTTGGTTATCCACAGCTGTTTGATGTCCTTATTCTGCGTCCCTGGACTGGTGTGGAGCTGGTTCAAAATTTGGGATTGCGTGACCTCCGAATTGACCTTCAGACCTTGGACCAGGGCGGAGATTTTCTCTTGGCGGGATGCGAATTTCTGGGTTTTGTGATTGTCAAGGACAGTTTGGGACGAATCTTGTCCATTTTGGAAGGACACTATAACGTTGACGAACCCTTTTTCCTTCAAAGTCTCCGTCACCGCCGGGTCTAATTGGGGACTTTGTCCTAGAGCTAAGGTCCCAACGAAGGCTTGTATTAAGAGCATGGCTATAAAGGACTTCATCTTGTGGCTGAACGGGAGATAATGCTTCAAATGTGCCGGTACAGTAAAAAACATATCGCTTTATTAGAGTTTTATCTCTTTGTCCGGAGGCGTGATTCAGCCCTTTGTTTTTCGCATTATCATATTGCCTAAATGGTAATTGCAAAAACTGTTATCCTGGCTCGTCAAGGTTGGGCATAAACTGATTATTAAATATCGGAAAAGCCAGGGTGAGGAAAGAGCTTTTAGGATTGAGATTATATGTGTCCGACATGATTATGTAAAATATGTACTTATGTACATATTTTTTTAATGAATTCTCTGGAAATGCTATCGGAGTATTACATTATCAGGTTACAGGTAATATTACATTTTATTAGACTATTAGATATTCCTTATTATTAACAATAAAATATGATTAACATGTAGTACTAATATGTGTGTGTCCGCGGTACTGATTCATTTCCCAAAATTCGGATGACGCCACTGATCTTTCCATGAGATGTGAATGGGTGATAACGACGTCATTGAGATTCCGGTTGAAGCAGCAGGGTGTTACTGTGATTCTACCGTTCCCAGCTGGCTCATCTTCCAACGAACAAAGATGAGGCAGAACATGGTCAGATAAAGGGCTTGTCCTGGACTTCTGGGGCTATTGACACTGCCAGATGTCTGGCTCGCCTGGACGTTTTTCCTCCACATTTCTAATCCACCTGGAGCCAAACGGATTTAAAGAGTTAATGAAAGCCTCGATTGTGGACATTTTTAGTTAGTTTCACTTTTGAAAAAGAAGATTTCCAGGGAAAACGTTAATTTTATGGGTGTAATGATGGCATATTTCAAATCGGGGACAAAGTAAATTGTAAATATTTATAGGCACATATCAAAAAATATTTTTGGAGCACTTACGTTGAATTACGGGGAGCAGCATATTCTTGGTTTGCTCGTCCACTAAAAATTATTAGAAGTTATTATTATTAATTATTAGGTAAAATTGTTAGTTAAAATTATTATTATTAATTATTAGGTAAAATTGTTAGTTAAAATTATTATTATTAATTATTAGGTAAAATTGTTAGTTAAAATTATTATTATTAATTATTAGGTAAAATTATTAGTTAAAATTATTATTATTAGTTCCATTTTAAGTTATTATGTATGTATATACATATGTACATAGTACATACTTAAATGGGATTTTTTTAAATAAATTACGTCTCAAATTAAGGCATTAACTACAATAATAGTGGGATTTTTGCAGCATGTGTGGGAATAAAAAAATTATACGTCATATTCTATGCACATGATAAAAATACATAATACTTACCCGGGATGACTTGCCCTGCATTACTGATGATGTCCTCTGCGTCAAGATTCTCCAGATCGGGTAGGATTGGCACTGGCACTGAAAGATTAAAATGAAACGTACCTATTTACCTATACTAATTTTGTAAAACATACTTAAAATTTTAAAATTAAGTAATTTTATTGATTATAATAATTAACTTTTTAGCCAAAGTTAATACGGGTACACACGTAAGGACTAATATAGGTACTAATCGCCCCTTTAATCCTGTCCTAATACCAAATATTAAATAGCGGATTCGCTGTCTCACCTGAGGAAGTCTCAGTGACGAATAGTGCCAGGCTGCACAAAAGGATGCAAATCAGGGCAATTCTTTGTGACATTTTTTTTATTTAAGCATGAATAAGATCTATAATCCAGATTTAGATTCCTTGCAATCAAAAATAATGAATTCGGGCAAACGAATGTTAATGGCTTTGTAGCTAAATGATAAATGTCTCCCTCAACACATCTTCCGTTATTAAAGGTCCTATTATAGAAGCCTTTTTCTGGACGAGAAAGTAACACAATTATTAAAGACCTGCCCGAAAATCCTGTATCACCTTGTAAATTATATTTTTGTATTATCCAACTTCCCCTCCGCGTTATTAGGCTGCGTATTGGAGACAGTCCAGTAATTATTGCTGGATTCTTATTATTTTTAATGATTCTTTAATAAACCAATTAAACCACAGGCGCCACATTATTACGAGGATGCGTGCTCATGCGATATCTAACAGCTAAAATAACTCTTCCATTTCACGGAATATTTTGCGCCTTTAAAAGAAATTCCCACGCTAAGAGAAATAATTAAGCCCCACAGGACAGCTTAATACACCAGACAGTCAAACCTCAAAGAAACGTGATGCAACTTCAACACAAAAGGAGGGAGAATGGGAAGGCTCCATAAAAATCGTGGGATAAATTATCCAGAATACGCTGTAACTTAGTAACTTTCTCTATTCTCGTTATGTACTTGCTCCATGGACAGTGTAGTTACTTAATCAATTTAAACATCCGGATAGACATGCATGCGAGGATGCAACAAGATTCGTAGCTTAACTTCAATTGGTTGCCCTCCTTATGTAATCTCATAACTTGTCTCATAAAAGGAAATGGCAATAGCGAGAACCACATGTATTCTTAACCAAGCACCTACATATGATTCAAGCTACAGCCTTTATTAAGAAGGAATTTAAATAATTTGTATTTTTATTATTTTTACTTATTACAGTACAATACAAATACATATAAGTATATCAATGCTGAAGGGTTATTTTCGACTGTAGGACACATCCTATCTACAGAGAGGATACAGATACTGCAAAATTCAGTAAATCAGAAAATTGTCATTTCAGAGGATGAAAAAAGTAAATATTGTATGCTACAAGACATTGACGGATTAAAAAAATCGGGATTTACCATTAAAGCTGGGATTACTATTAAAGAAAAAATTAGCTTGTTGGATTTGGATTACGAATTAATCGAGTCTTTGGATTACGAATTAATCGAGTCTTTGGATTACGAATTAATCGAGTCTTTGGATTACGAATTAAACGAGTCTTTGGATTTGGATTACGACTCGGGATTGAATTCCCTAATTTCCGTATCCCCGATTTTAATCTGGGATTATAATCTTGTATGGGATTATAAATTACGGGGATTAAAAATATTTTAAAAAATGTGGTCGATTGCTTACACCATACATGAAAGGCTGTTTCAATTCAAATGGTTTCGAACAATTTTATTTTACCCAGAAATCAGCTCAAAAAAGCAATATTTTTCAACTTTTTGACGAAAAATTTATTATATTATTTTATGGCTAGAACTGGTTTATTTTTTTTTTGCAATTTATTTTAATCCAGTAATCCCAACTTTTGCACGGGGCGGGATTATACGTATTGGAACTCATCTAGGATTGTAACTGCGAACTGCGGATTATTTTATCGCAAAAATTAATCCGAGATTAAATTTAATGTTGGATTATGTACTCTGTAATCCAAATTGGTAATAATTATTATTTAAATTATTATTTTTAATCCTTTAATTATTAGATTTTAATCCAGGCTTGCCAATGCCTTGTGCATGCATAATAAATTAAATATTTTGTGATAGAAAAAAATTGGAGGCAGCAAAAGATTTTACATTGGAGAAAGTACACAGCTATGGTACATTTTTATTTTATACAAAAAAAACATTTTACAACTTTTTAACAAGGATTTCTCAGATTTTTTTACAGCATGCGGCGAAGAGCCTCAATGGTACCCTTGGCATTGATCCGTCCGTATCCAACGGAGTGATTGGGGTAGTTATTCTCATCAATTCCGCCGCAGTTCGCCCCAGTCGGCTTAGTAGGCTGAGCTCCTTGGGCAAGTAACGACCGAACCTGCGCCACGGTCAATCCCGATCTCTGGCTGACCAACAAGGCCGTGAGCCCAGCCACATGAGGACAAGCCATGCTCGTTCCGGACTTGTTTCCATAAGAAGTGTCCGAGTCGTAGGTGGCGGAGAAGACACTGGATCCTGGAGCGGAGATGTCCGGCTTCAGTCTCGCGGTAATCCTGGTGGGTCCGCGGCTGCTGAAGTAGGACACCGTATCAGAAACGTCCGTGGAGCCAATCCCAATGGCGAACTCGGAGTCCGCCGGGGAGTTGGCCGAGCGGCAGGCGGCTCCGGAATTCCCCTGGGAGAAAAGAGGGACGATGTCCGCGGCGATCCAGGACTTCATGACCTCATTGTACCAGGGATCCTCATTGCTCCCGCCCCAGCTGTTGCTCACGGCATGTGGACTCAAATCACAATTTGGATTATTCCCCTGGGCATCCGTGGGACACACCACCCATTGGCCGCAAGCCAGAAGATTTGTGCGCTGGCAGCTTCCGCCGGGGTCACAGGCTCTGCAGGCGATGAACTTCGCATCCGGAGCCACGCCCACTCCTCGGGTCTTCCCGACGATCGTCCCAATCGTGTGAGTTCCGTGCCCGGTGGCGTCCCAAGGGTCGGGGCGACCCTGTCCGGGGTCGTACCAGCCATTTTGGGCGCGGAAATTATCCCGAAGCGCCTCATGAGTCACTCGGACCCCGGAATCGATACTGGCGATGATGGCGCCCTGCCCCCGATTTCCCTCGGCCCACACGGCCGGAGCCTCAATGATGAAGACACCCCATTGGACCTCGTCGTCCTTGGGCTGGATTTGAATCTCACTGTCCTCGTCCACGGGCTGGATGAGGGGGACGGAGCTGTCGGGGACGATTTCGGAGATGTCCTCCTGGTTCAGGAGGTCCTGGATGAGCTGGGCCGAGGCGTCTCGGACGATGACTTGGTTCGTGATCCACAATTGGAGGACGGCGTTGGGCCTGGCGGAGGCGAGGGTCGGGTGAGAGTGGAGCATTCGGAGGACGTTGGCTTGGGTGTGATCAGCATGGCCCTTGAGGGCCTGGTAGATCATGGAGGCCTTCTGGGCCCGGGTGGCGGCTTGGGGGAAGATGAGGCCGTTTCGGACGGCGGAGACATCGCTTCCACGGAAGGAGATAATAATCGTGGAGGATCCCTGGTCTTGCAGGATCTTCTGGAGGCTTGATTCAATTGTGGGGGCTGCCAGTGCCGAAGCAACTAGCGCCAATACTAACAACAGTTTCATGACTTTCCAAAATAAATTGTACAACAAAAAAACAAAAAAACTAGAGAAAAAATTGGTCTTGGATGAATTGGGACGTCTGATAAATTTCTGAGGAAGATCCAGTATTTATATACGAACCTAACCTCCCTCTCTCTACCCGGACATGTGGTAAAATCGGTAAAATGTTGAAGGGCTTATCTGTGGGAAAACTATTGTTGATTGTGTATATTTACAATCAATAAAATCCGTCCTTATCTCTCATCCAATTTTGTCGCGAGGTAAATACAATAGCGTATTTCTCCCTTGCAAAACCACGAAAAACCTGCTGAGTCCCTGGAAAAACCAAGCGGCGGGGGAAACCCAGTTTAAGTGTTCTACAAGGAGAATTCTCAACTGCGGGATAATTTGTATCTTTTCTGTATTCCCGTTTTTTTCTTCAAAAATTGATTGAATTGAGCTGTTACAGTTAAATCTCTGTTTTAATTTTTTGCTAAACCAAAAACTATACCTATCGATAATCGGAGATAACCCCAAATAGATTGAGCAGTGCATACATTTAAGGCCTTGAAATGGGACAGTTGAAAGAATTTCCCCATGTTTGGAGTGATTTTGCTAAACGCTATTTAGTAGATACGTATAATTTAATTTGTTTTATTTATCTTTTTTATGGCCTCAGATTTTTCCCAATTTCAAAAGCAGGTTTACGAGCGTTTGTTTGGAATGACTCACATTTTAACGAATTTACTTTACTTGTATTTAGTTTGTGCGTGTTTATTCCTTATTTATTCCAAGTAATTAATTAATTACTTCCAATCTGTCATTCATGATTAGTTATTAGCATTTAGCATAGTCTATCGACCGTAATTCATATTTTATATTAATGTAAGTACTTTTGGTTTTTGCACGTGGTTTTGGGAAGCTGAATATACTTACATTTTGAAGCGGAAATTTGTTGGAAATTGCTTTATTTTTTCTGGTATTTATAATTTATTGTAATTATTATGTTTTCTTGTATTCTCGGGCCATGGGTGAAAACCCGGAGGTCCTTTTCATCAATAAATAAATAGTAATTGGAATTTGGAATACTAAAAAATAATATTATGTAGCTTTAATTTAATATGATGACTCAATAGGATTATGTTTTGTCAAAAATAAATACTTTTTCCAAACACATGTTTTTATTACACTCTTTTCCTTTCTTCTTGGGAATATACACCTGGGCATATTACACCTGGGTATATTATGCATTAAATGTTTCAAGCTAAAAAAAATGCCGACAATGGCAATATGTTGGTTGTTGAGTCACTGGCGGATTTACAGAGCGATAAAAAAGGATTTGCTAACTCAGTTAATGGGTCATTGTAAATATGGTTAAATTGTTGTGCCACAAATGGTTCATTTTAAGGAAAGCGTTAACACAAACAACCGAAATTTATACAAATACAAAAAATATAACCTGCTTTAATCATGGGAAATGTGATTTAAGTGTATCAGATACTAACATTATCGACATTATGTCCTATATGCATATTGCATATCCTAAAAGCATATAAAATGTACAAAAAAAAATTTTTCAAGCCAAACAAATGTTCTTTTAATCTCAAAGAATGCTTTAGTAAAATTAAAAAACACGTGAAAATAAGTTGCGCAGTAATTAAATATTTTAATAACACATTATAATACTCAAATATGACACATTAATAACATTAATAACCAATTATGGTACATTAATAACATTAAATTAATAACCAATTATGGTACATTAATAACATTAAATTAATAACCAATTATGGTACATTAATAACATTAAATTAATA
>JAQGBT010004320.1:0-16892 GCA_034698585.1 Disparrhopalites patrizii | reverse complement strand
AGAGAGAGAGAGAAAGAGAGAATTCAAACGGTTGCTGTTGTTATGCCACTAAAATTATATGGTGATTTAAACTTCTTTTTTTCTTTTTGCATAACTAAATACACAAAACAAATGATGGCAGTACCACTACAATAAAAGGATGGAGGGGGAGGGCATAAAGAGAGAGAAATTTTTATTACTGTTATGTCATTTTGTCATTACTTATATATTTCCATTTTTATACACTCCCCAGCGTTTCATTTCCTTCAACTGTGTGTTTCCCAAAAGAAATTGATTATGGCGTAAGGTTTACTAAATTTTTTTGAATTTGGTTTTACTTAAAAAAATCTGTTATATTTTCCCCACCATTTTACAGGGAAATTTGCATGAAAATGAAATGACTGATAATAAAAACAATAGATTCTGGGAAGTTCCTCCAGAGCCGGGAGGAAAAGCCATTTTAATAGTTAGATTGTGGGCCTCATAGTTAAAAGAGGTATTGATATGACTCCGGAGGGAGTGATGATGATAATAACGGTATAATCTATTCCCTCCAAATCTCGGCAGTGAAACCACCGTGCCTCTCTTTGACAATCCCTCTCATAAGAAAATGCTTCCCTCTCAATCTTTAAAAAGACAAAAGGACGCATCTCAAATATATCTAAAGTTTTTATTTGAACTCATTCTTTTTACCCCTTGAAAAATAACCTTCTTGTAAGTATTAGACTTTTTAAAATTGTATTTTGTGAGCGAGTTGAAGATGGTTTACATGACCCAAACAAGGCTGTCTCCGGTGATAACCAAATACGACAGACACGAAAAGGAACTGTTCTTCCAATTCACACTTTTGAAAGACGTTAAAGAACATACGGCCGACTTCCATGTGTGTATACAGAGAGGCTTTACCTTCACATGTGTATATATATGTATATGTACATATGTACAATTGGGGAGGAAGATGCTGGGGGAAGAGACGAGAAATAAAGACAAGAATAGGAATTTTTCTTCTCTTTCTTCCTCTTTTGATCCTGGATAAAAAAAAAGTAGAAATAAACATGCATACGTAACTAGAGAAAGGTATGTATGTGCGTACGGAGTATGCACGTTATTTTTGGGTAGAGGTAAAACGCCTACTAATAAAGGGATAGGGACGGTGTGTGCCCGTAAAAATGTACACATTCGAAGAGGGTTGAAAGAAAAGGATCCAACCTAACGGTGCATTTTTTTTACCTTTTCCCCCCACACACACATACAAAAAGATTTTTTTTATATTAGTTACTCACACACTCGATGTCACACACACTCTCATATATTCACACATGAAGGCCACGTATTCTTCCTCCATCCAGCTCCCCTTCTTCCTCGTGCTTTCCTTCATTTTCCTTTTAAAAAATGCTCAAGGTCCAAAAAAAGGCTCAAGTGAAAGAAATTATTACAATTCCCGCTATTATTAGAACATGATCCTTTTTTATGGGGGGGGGGAAAGAAAGTTGTGTCTTTAATAGGAGGAGAATATGAAACGGGACTGGAATTGTTGGAGATACAGAATATGATTTCAACCTATATTTGAGAAGGGGCAAGATCCTTGGAAGAATGAGAGGGAAAAGAGGAAAGGAATTAAAAACTGTTTTCTAAAGGGCTGGTAGAAAGTAATTATATAGATTTTACTTCCATCTCCGATTTTATTGACAGCTTTCCTCCTTCACACGGAAACCTCCAGAACCGTTAAGGGATTTCAGTTATGGGGGATTCTTACAAAAAATGGTTTGTACAATAAAAAATGATTCTTAAAAAAAACATTTTTTAATAGCTCGATTTGATACATACTTTGCCTACCTTTTACCCATCATTAATCTTGTGGGGTGATGAAGGAGGGAAATGAGATGTTTATCAGTCTGAGCGGTAAAAAAAAAGTTTTACACATGGTCTTCATATCATCTCTCCAAAAATATTTTACAGAACCCTTTTCCTCAACATAACCATTTCCTCTTGAAACACTATAAAATGATGATATTAAAAAAATCTCATTGAATCCTATGAATGTGTGCATGAACCCTTTTTTTTTTTTACTACCATAAACAATTACGAAACTCAGCAAACACAATGTCGGAATGACCGATGACTTTTTTTTTGCAATGACCTACAGTGTGCTTTATCCCCCCTTCTGTATTGTTGTCCACTATACACGGAGGTAAATACAATGGGCAAATCCATACATATGCATTAGGCATATAACGTGTGTATGAGAAAGAACAGGAACTGTGGTCAACTACCCACGTGAACTCTTTTTAATTTTTTTTCTTTGACCCTTTATATAATACTGTAATATCTCCTACACGCACTTCCAACCTCCCCCGCCTCCATTGATGGGGCCAAGTAATAATGCCAAAAAAACGAGACTATAAATATGCCATTCGTATCACTTGGAGGGGACAAAGGCTCTTAAAACATTTCATCAACTTGTGAGGAGGAGAGAAAAAAGGTTGCAAAAAAAACATCTCGTGGAATATGTTCAGTGGTCATCCAGGCATCGGGCATACCTTTGTATGATGTACACAGATTATACTCCGTGGACGTGACAAACTTCCTGTGTCCCTTTATTACACAATAGGAGCCTGGCTGGGTTTATCCTTTCATTTTGTAGAGATCCCCTTCTACTTCCTACTTTTTTTCCCCACTTACCACGGATTTCCAGAAGCTCACTGCCAAAATTACGTACGCCATGCATGTCAATTTAACGTGATGGAGCACAGGTGTGGCACCCATAAAAAATGTGCAAAATATCCCAAATACGTCACTGACTCCAAATTTCCTTTGGATCTTTTCCCCCCCAAAATAGTATTTAAATAGGCATTTTAAACTCCGTCTAATGATACGGACATTTGGAATATTTCTTTTTTTTTTATCCTATAATATTTTTCATTTCTTTTTAATTTTAGCAGCAATCATTGTAATTACATTCAAATCTAATTACTACGGTATGTACTGCATAATCCTGTATCTTCATCACCCTCAAATTCCTACCGTTGATTTCCTCCAGGAATGTCTATCTATTAAAGATGAGATTTCAGCCAGAATGAGAGAGAGAGAGAGAAAGAGAGATGCCGAGAAGAGGAAGAACAATGGTAACAATGGCAATAAACCTGTAAATAGGAAGATTGAGCTCATTTTTATCATCATAACCTAATGCTGTTATTTCTCATGTGCATTTTTTCGTTCAAAAGTATACTCTTCCTTGAATTGCATATGTATGTATATGACTGTACAGATATATGTATATATACTCAAGGTTTAAACTATCAGACCATGCCGTGCACCTTCACTCACTCAGGTGTCATTCACACTGCGAGGGTAATAATAATAATGAAAGCATACAATGCATTACATACAAATTTTTATACAATACTGTTACATGGAATTACTCACATTCTATTCTCTCCTATACTCCACTACAGAGTTTACACCTTCCATTGTTGAAGAAGGGACTGACTAACCACCAGTGTTGCTGTTTCTGGTGCAAAATAATAATGATGGAAAAATAGTAATAATAAATGTAGGGTGAAAAAAAAAGAGGAGCTAACGAATGCTCGCACGACTAGTACAGTAAATTGACTCATGTAGAAACTAATGCATATATTGTAGATATGTATCCTTCTTTCCATATAGATATAGAGAGGATCATCTCATCTAACATAGCGCCTCATCAACAGCTTCTCGCATCATGCATGCTCCGTCCCAATAACCAGAAACGTCTCTCTCTCTCTTTTACCGCTATCAAATGCCAGCCGGCATTCAACAATACAGAAGTAAAATAGTCTTCCCTTATTACGCTCTATACATCCCTTCAATATGAGTTAAAATATACAAATTGACTGCTAACAGTTACTTTACTCTTCCTCTCCGCCAATGGTTTTGTAAAGAAAAAAGACGGGAAAGATTAAAGGAAATATTATTTTTTTTGGCAAAAATAAAGGATTCTGAATTACTTGGTTTTTACTGGAAATCTTCATCAACATGGAAAAGTCCCCTTAACGGCTCTGGATAATTCCAGTTGGCCCATTCCGGAAGAGAAATTTTATCTCGTGGAATGATTGCAAGGGTAAAATGGGAATAATGGCTCAGGTGTTCCCTATTATATGGATTAAATTTGGCGGTTCTTTTATGCCATATTTCCTCCCTCGAAAAAGCTGGGCATTCCCCTCTTAACCCATTATCTTCCCTCCCATGAACTGAGTCATATGTAAGGGTAAACATGTATATATGCATACACCTACGTACAAGAGGCCTCAAAGAGCTTTAGAAGGGAAAGGAAATTAGCCCACATACTTGACTGGTTACTTGGGCATTAACCATTTGGTAATGAGGAGCAAGATACATAATGTTGGGAGCTGATTTCAATTCGTAATTATTGACTTTTGATTTAAACTTCTCCTCCTCCACGTCTTGTACAAGTGTGTATCTGTTTGGTAAAACATGTACGTCGACAAAATGGAAATTCAGAGCAGTGTAAGTAAAGCGTAATTAACCGGACGGAGAGCTCCAAATCTCCTCGTCATGATTACAGTTGCAAAAAAAAGAAACGTTTTTCCCCTCGCACAACGTTAGACACACCTCGGATCAATCAGGGAGCTTTATCCTCAGTCATCCAGAAAGAGAATTTTTCATGAGGAAGACGAAAGAAAAAGCAAATCTTGTTCTTTTAAGGTTCAAGTGTGCTCTGTGTGTACAGAGTAACTTGACACTGGCGTGTAAAAAAAAAAATTGTACCGTAATCTTTGAGCGAAGGGGAGATTTTGAGGAGTTACAAAAGAGACCAGCTCGGATGTGTGTGATGTGAGACTGTACAATATGAGCTTGTTGAAAGGTATAAATCAGTCTCTTCCTTCCTCTCTCTTATGACTTATCACAAGTTATAAACTTCTCTGAATGTGCCTAGCCATAATCTCAAATTTACACTACCAGCATCTCGCAAAAACAAAAGGAGTACAGGTTTAAACAAATTTACAAATTTCCTTATTTAAAAGTAGCAAAAATGTACAGAATTACTCTCATGTTCTAACAGAATAAAGCAATTAATTTTTTTCTTTAATTCCATCTATTTATCTCTCTACATAATTTCGTCTATTCCATAAACGTTTCCCTTTTCCAATATACTCCTGCTCAGAATTTATCACGTAATAGATGTATGTAAAGTCCACAGGAAGAGATTTTGGGATTGCCCCGGGCTATAGTCTATTGCAAAGAGAGAGAGAGAGAGAGAGGACAGACACTTTAAATATGCTCAACCAACTTGTGTCAAATTTGTTCTGTACTCAATCACATTGCACGACAAGAGTAAGAAAAAAATTACAGTTATGTACTTACAACGTGCTAAATCAGTACAAAAAAGAACGTGGTTAAAATAATATTTGAAAAAGAAAGATGGAGTGTATAGTGGATACAGAGAGAGAGAGAGAGACCAATTGAGAGGAAAGAGTGCATGTGATTTATTTCCATACGCACGCACGCACTTTTTGCAACACACTTTAACGCACTAAACTAGTGTCAAAGCCAGTGTTTCATTCTAGTACATTCCCAACTGTGCTTTTTACCTACATTCTGTCCCACCAACCTTATAGTGCTAGCAATTGAAGATTTTTTTCTCTATTTTGTACGTTCTCTTCCTCGTAGAAATGAGCAAGGAATCTTACTCGATTAGTCTATTACTTAATGAACTGTGTATCATTAATATATTTTTATTTATAACATATTTTACTGGGAGAAATGACTGCTGAGACCCATGTCATATCCTGGGGAATCCTTCTGTTCAAAACGGACGCGGCAATTATCTCCACTTTAAACCCTTTGCCCTGCAGAGGAAATATTAACTCCCACAACAAGTGCATCTGGGTTTCGGCGTGGAAACATGTCCCTATATTATATGTATTTATTTAGAATAAAAGTACTTTTTTTTACCGTTGCACGGAGATGAGATGAAACAATTGGGAGATGATGTTAAATAACAAGATTAAAATTCTCTTCCAACAAAAAAAAAATCTAAAATAATATTATAGAGCCTCCAGCTTTCTTAACTGTTTCTCCCACCAAAGCAATTATCAACCAAAGATTTTGGTTGGAGAAAATAGGAATGTGCTCACGCAATGTGAGATGCACGCGGGCCTCACGCCCGGCATCGGGCTCGTCGTAACATTCAATGGTTGATTGGGTGGAGTTGATTTAATCTGTAATAATAAGGATCATTTGAAATGAGAAGAAATCGCTAGAACATCTCTTGTCCAGAAAAAACAAAAGATTCTTCCTTGATCACAGTGTTTTCTATGTTTTCATCAATACACTCCAGTACACCGAACGGACTTCGAACTGTTACTCATATTGGCCAGAGGTCTTCGAAAAAATGGGAAAAAAATTAAAGACGAAATGTTTTACATAGGGTGAATTTTTTCGAACTCCTGTATTATTGTTTTTTGACCTAACAATTTTTGCTTCTACAACTTTCCGTATGTGTATGGGCAATACAAACGTCTAGGAACGTTCGTGTGTCCGTGGGTTCCCTCGGGGGGAAAATGAAGCTGGAAAAACCCTTTTCATAAAACAAAAAATAGACTTGGAGATAAGTATATATTTTGATCCTTTCTCCCCTTCAAACTCCTACATGTTTACATACATTATGTATACCTATCTGTATATACCTATACCCATATACGCCGTATGCTCACCCCAATCATTATGTCTCACATGAGCTCCGTCTTACATCATTTCTGACCTCCTTACCGTCCCTTGACCTTAGTCAAAAGCTTAAAGCTTCCTCCAAAAAGTGCCCCTTAGGTCGTAAGGTGTAAAAGTTTGTTTCGTTTTTTTAAACAATATTTTTGGAGAATTAAAAAGGAGAAAAAAATGTAACTTTCCAGTTACAATTCCCACACAAGTCGCCAGGATCCCCTTTTTTTTCATAGTTTTTTTTTGTATGGGAGAAAGGAAAGGTAAATTCAAGTGTTTCATTTGCATGGGAAAAATACAAAAATAATCTTCCAGAAGGATACATGTGATTGAGATTTACCTGTGGAACAGAGAGTAAACACATGTGTGTGAGAAAGGAAGGAAAAAAATGTATCTAACAGGACTTCCAAGTTGATCTGCGGAAGATGTTCAAGATGAAGGGTGTGCACAGTGGGAGAGCAGACAAATGATGGGGATTCACAGGAGAAGAGAAAGAGAGAGAGAGAGACCGAGACGGAAAGAGAGAAACGGAGAGAAAGAGAGAGAGAGAGAGAAAGAGAGAGAGAAAAGAGAGAAAGAGAGAGATAAAGAGCAACGGAGAGAACCTTTACATATGTATCCTGACCTCTCTCTCCAAAAAAGGCACTTGAAAATAATAACACGTAAATGCCCACATGCACAGGCCGGGTCCCTTTCCTGAGAAAGTTCCGTTATTTCGCCTTGTACAATAAAAGAGTACACCTTCCCTTTTCCTTTCCGGAGACATACAGACTTGAGCCCTTTAGCTCCCACATTTTTCCTCTCTATCTCTCTCTCACGCATCTCTCTCTCTCTCTCTTCTGGATCTTCCTGGTTATAAGAGTACATTTTCTTCCTATACATTCGTCCAGTTCATGTGTAGCTATTATTACCTGAACGTACGCATCTCCTGTGGGCACTCCAGAAAAAAAAGGTTCCGTATATTCCTTCTTCTTCTACTCTCACACAGACGTTGAAAAATATTATTCACGCAGGAGACGAAAATAAAAAAAAAACAACATGAGCACAATGCTTAAGAATTGGTGGGAACACAACTGTTCCGTCTGAGGGATGAAAGGACAGGAATTAAAAATAGAACGGATCAGGAACAATGTGACACCGGTTGGAAATCTCTCATAAGGGTTTTTCCTCATAAGTGTTTAGCAAATGGTTTTTTTTTGTCTGAACTGACTCATACCTAAAAATTTTCCCATGTATCCTTTTTTTTTTGAACTAGGGAGTATTACTACATATTATTGAAAGATTTTTGGAGTGACAATGAAATTCGTAATTAAAAATGGTAGACAGACAGAGACAAAAAAGGGGGAAAAGTGCGTAAATTATGGTTGGGAGTATAATGACTTGTTCAGTTTATATATATTATGTGTATACTATACACTACCTGTTAGTCAGCTATGGATGGCGTAATGGGACTGTGAACCTTGTACTTGCAACGAAACACCTTCACTGTCTCACCTTGGCCGTGGCAATGACAATGGCATTGCACGTAATAAAAAGTCAACCTTTAATGAGCATATAAATTCTTCAGAAGAGGACAAAAGAGGAAAATACAGGGAATGTCAGAAATAGGGGAAGAAGCTTTGTGAGCGACGGAGAGAAATAGAAAGAAGGAAAATATAAAAAAAAATGTATAAAAAAATACAAAGTCAAAAATGGTAGTAAGGCTGTAAGTTAATATTGACCGCCCCATAACTCTCTCCCACCGCTTTTTACTACGAGCAATTTCATCATGATAATGCCCCGGCATTCTTTCAATGAAATCTACCACAAAAATCCGGAAACTTTGGTTTTCCGAAATTATAGCCTTCATAATTTAAAAAAAATTAAGATCAAAACAATTTTGGGGCATTGTGAAATTTTTTGGAAGTAATAATTTTGTAATCGAAACCACGATAAAATCGGTGGTTGAAGGTTGATTTCCTTTTTTTTTTTCAATAAAAAGTAGCCAGAAATTGATTTAGAAAAAAAAACTGGGAACTAATTCGTTTTTACAATGGCCAAGTCATTGACTGGAGAAAACGCCTTTAACGGCATTTTTTACGGGACAAAAAAAAATTGTTTCAAGAACAACTGCCATCGGACGTAATTAATAGCTTAAAAAAATTCTCGACATGTACCTCCACTTTTGTTTTGATTTTTGGCCGGCAATAAATAGCATAGTTTTCATTTTTGAACCTTGTGACAATGAAAGTAGAGGGGAAAAAATGAAGGGGAAACTTAATACTTAAAGGAGTTGGGATCATCTTTTATTTAGCATAGCCGTAGACTGGTCAAGTTCAAGCACAAATATGTACATCCATATGAGTAATGACGTAAACTTGAACAAGGTGAACAAGTACGCTGTCAATGGTAAATTTTTCCCTAGTTTTTTTTTTCTAAGTAAACAATTTATTTTTTGTTGTTGTTACTGGTATAAATTTTGATTTCCATATATTTTCATTTTTTGCTTGGTAGTGAACGTGAAATGGAAGGTAAAAGATACTTTTTGTTGATGTCCTCGGAACAATTTGAACATGTTTTCAATTTTTAATTTGTATTACCATTTACAAAGGTTTATTTTTGTTTTAGGAACAAACAAAAAAAAATTAGTAATTGGTCCTTCTATTCCTAAATGCTTATTTTCCCCCTTGTGGTAAATTTTTGGTATGATCCAGTAGCGTTAGAGGACAAGTTAAATTTGGAAGTCCTTCCCCATGCGTTATGCTTGCTACCTCCAGCGCATATTGAATAAGTCACTCTCTCATGGAAAAACTCTCAAGGTCTATCAAATTTAGAGTTCTCAGTCAAAAAATGTGATGGAACGTGAAAGTAAAATGGAGAGATGGGGAATATGCACATATCTATATCTGTATCTGCATCTATATTTGTACCAATATGCAAATATATATTCTCCCCCCTCTGAAATCCAGTGAAACTGATTAATCCACGAAGTGTACATTTTGGGAGAGTCCCCCTCTTAAATTATACAATGAGACTTTCCCTGCTTTCCAAATAAGCCAAAGAGTCATTACAAGTATTTTTAAATATATATTTATCTACACATACATAGGTATTATACAACTTTAGTGTGTACTAGTATGAGTCAAATCAATGCCAAAAGCTAGAGCTTTATCCTCCTCTTCCACCTCCTCCTCCTCCTCCGCCCCTCCTTTGAGCTAGACAAAAAAAAAACTATGAGCAGCTCAACAGAAGAGAAGCATTTGCAATAATAGTAATCATAGGGGCATGCTTCGTGGTAGAGTCGTAATAGAATCATAATATCATCTATGAGTATGAGCAAGTGTATTTTACCTTGAAATTTAAAAACGTGATTATTATTTATTCTCCTCCACACATGAGGTTTAAGGGGGAAAGGTCATATGTATTATTTCTCTCTCTCTCTCTCCTTCTCTCTTTCTCTACTCCATCCATACATCCATTTTTGCTTTAACTCCTCACAGCTACTAGTATTATATGGAATCCTGCCCTCCAGCCACATATCCACCAAAAGATCATGTGGTTTCCAACGTCACTTTATAGCCACAGACAAAATCACCTTATGATCATCAGGTGCGTGTGTATTTTTGTCTTTTTTTTAGTACCAATCGAATATCGGGGCAAATTTTATTTGAAAGAATTTCTCCAAAACAAAAGAAACCAAAAAGAATGTGTAGTAAGAAAAAAAATTTCACAGGTGAAATTTCCTCCTGCAAACTATGAACAACTATAGCTTAGCTTAATGGCTTGGTGCTAAAACCCAGCAAGATCAGTGTGTGGGTGACTTGCTTTGGGATTTCGAATTATGGTCAGATTTTCCTGGAGTGAAGGGAAAAAAATGAGGATTTTTTTCTCTAGTACTTGTTCTTGTAGGCTATTAAATAACGTGATAATAATAATAATAATTGACATGACTGTTGCACACAACTTCACACAAATGCTTGGCAAGTGCATCGTTACTGGTATCAAGTGTGATATTAATAAACGAATGGGGAAAGGATTTGGAGGGAGCTCGAAATGGCCATGACTTGTCTCTCGGTCAAATTGCATCAATTTTCTCTCTCTTTTCCCTGAACTTGGAAATGGAAATAATCTTCGACAATGACTTCTCAGCTGCTAATTACTGGGGGGCGCATTTGTATAATATGTACACAATAAACTGAGGATAGAAAAGCCTTATGGAGCCATGACAGCTCTTGTGTATAAATACACGCCCATATGTACATGCACGTATGTATGTGGGTAACCTTCAACATTTGATTAAGCTTTACCATTTATTACGGCCATGGGGAAATCTCCATACATAGAGCCCACAGGACTTCTGCTGGACAGGGTGCAAGAATCTACCTTGACTTTTTTCCCCCCACTATATTTATCATTATATATACGTGTTTATAAACTTTTTTTTCTCTCTTTGTTTACTCTCAAAAGTTGACAGAGGAAAAAATAAATCTCTCAAAATGGGAAGAAGCTTATAGCCCTACATGTACATATGGATTAACCAAATCCATTTTAAATTTACTCCACAAAATATCACATGGCAATTAATTTGCACATGGAATTTCCCTGTAATTTTATTTATTTTTATTAAAGGAAGAGATTCAATCAATCATCCCCATCCCGACAAATATGCGTTTCCATTGTGTTCGTACATAGCATTTCAAAATCAGACGGGGAAAACATGGGGGATTGAAGAAGATACTCCGTAGAAAGGATGAGGAAGAAGGAAAAATCCGAAGTTGTTGAATTCCATTTATAATTCATATTTTTCTGTCTGAGGAAAACAAAAACAAAATCTAGCCAAAAGTATTAAAATGACTGGGATGTCCTTTTTTTTGAGGATTGTGCCGTCCTTTGGAGGAAAAATCCAGAATGTGTAGTAATAATTTATAAGAATGAAAAAACCTGCATTAACAATGCTTGAGGAGAAGACGTTGGATTCAAGTACAGGATCTGGCAATGCCGTCGTCTCATACAACGGCATGGTTCCCTTTCTCGCGAAAAGTGTAGAGAGCATTACAAGAGTCCCGTAAGGAAGAAGAAGCAGAAGTGGAAATCAACAGGTTATGCACACCAGAAGAAGCGGTTTCCGTTACTCGCACTTATTTCTCAATTCAAAAAAAAAAAAGATCCTACTACAACGGGAGAAATAGTTAAATGAACTCACCTTTATCAATGAAAGTATTTTTTCGCGCACAAAAAAATACAAAAATCCGGTTCCAAAATATTTGTAGAAAAAACCATGTAGATTACAAATTGAAAAAAAACTGACGACAACAAAATCTGGTCCTTGTCCTTGTGGTCGCAGTCACACATACAAAAAAAAGGTCCACAAACACTTTTTCCTCTCCAAAAAAATTACAACCGGTCAATGTCATGTAGTTCACAAGTTATTTATTCAACTTTTTGCTTCTCTTGTGAAACTGCAAATGATTCAAACTTCAAATGATTCCAAATGATTGTTTTCCGGCTATCACATTCGAAATTCAGAAATTGTATTTTCTTTTAGAACACTCCCGGAATAATAACAAAATCAATCGCGAGAAAATAAAAAATCTCTAACACACAATATTTTTCTTCTTCACAAATAATTTCAAGACTCTGTAATGATTGTTTCACACCACCAAAAAATTCGGGTCTTACGCTTAATAATTAATATTTGTTTCAATTGATGATTGTTGCCAAAAAATAGTAAAGATCACTTGTATTTTGTCACGTATACGTAAGATACCAAAATCATCCCATATCACTGGTAATTGATTGTCCAAAAAAGATTTCCCGTCATTCCTACCAGAACCCCCTGTTCCATCCTCCACGTGGTCCAAAAATTTTTCTTCACTTTGTGTTTAAGTTAGTTATTTCACACAAAATTTAAAAAAAAAATTAATTAAAATTCACCGCAAAGAAAAAGTGACAAGAGTGTTTTCCGGGTAAACTCTTTTAATTTCTATTCCTTCGCCTTTTAACACGTGGTCGAGTCATCTTCCAAAAAATTGTCCAGGGTTCCAGAATATTTTTTTTATTTTATTTTTTATTTTTGGAAAAATCACGAAAAACGTTTGAAAAGTGATGGAAATTAAAACAAAAAATTCACACAAAATAAAAGACAAGGGAGAGAGAGAGAGAAAAACGATGAGTGGAATGTATGTTGATCCCGTGTGTTGTATACGGAAATGATTGTCCTGTTGGAATGTTGTGTAGTTTACAGTCTCTCTCTCACACTCTTCGCTGTTACCTCATCGGCAGTATCCAAGAGAATGTTAAGGTTAGGGACATTCATTCCATTTCCACCTCCAAACACATACGGAGAGAGGGAGACAGAGAGAGAGAGAGAGAAAGAGAGAGAGAACTCGTCTTCAACAAAAAAAGGTTTATACCACGGCTCTAATATGTATATACTCTAGCGCTTTATTCAACATTCAAGCCGTTATAAACGTGTATTTCCTTCCATATAATTTCCAACGTGTATACTTGTACACTCACTATTATTATTATCATCATTATTTTGAACCTCTCTTCACAACAGAGTACAGTTTATCTTCCTCCCCCTTTCTCTCTCTCTCTGTCTCTCTCTCTCTCTTTCATGTACATCATTCACCTCTTTGCCCACCTCCACATGTAAGCTCGCTTTTACCCCTTCCTCATCTTCTACATAAGCTTTCCACTAATACGACTAACAATAAGAGATATTGCAAGAGAAGATATCATACTACCATATACTTACGGTCTTTTTTTTTTTTTTTTTTTTTACTACAGAACGTCAGAGGAGGTACATTTTTTTTACTGAAA
Source organism: Disparrhopalites patrizii (assembly GCA_034698585.1). Taxonomy (NCBI): domain Eukaryota; kingdom Metazoa; phylum Arthropoda; class Collembola; order Symphypleona; family Sminthuridae; genus Disparrhopalites; species Disparrhopalites patrizii. The sequence continues at coordinate 3,392 of JAQGBT010004320.1, read as the reverse complement.
AAAAAACTGCACATACGTTTTTTTTTCTTCACTGCACTAGTTTTACTATCTATTGAAAGTAGAGAGAATACACTATTAATATACACACATTTCTTTCGATATCCTCCTGAGATAATTGAATTGTGTTTTACTGTAATACACTCCCGCGCATATGAACCGTATGTTGAACCTTGAAATGGTTTTAAAGAAATGATTTTGTAAAAAAAAACAGCGTTTTAATGCATGTGATTTATGAGTACGGGGAAAGGCATACAGAATGAGGAGAGTTTTCCCCATTTGAACTCATGGACATGTGCATATGTGCATCTCACTAGCTTTATTCTTTTGCCTTTAATTCTTACGTGTTAAAGGTTCAAGTGGTGGCACGCTCCGATATTCGTCGATCCGGTGGTCTTCACAGCGGGACTTTGCTTCCCTCAGTTGATAAACAGTACTTTTACACTGCATATATTCCAAATTCTAATGAATTTGTAAAAATAGGGATAATTAGTTGTTTAAAAATATATAAATAGATTTGGCTTTTTTCGTCCAGGGTGTAGACATGATTTTAATCGTGGTTGGTATATATGTTTATTTTCTCCCTTTATAAGTGATCGGTTTTATTTGCTTTTGTTTATTTTCTTTCACACTGTCAAGCAAAAGGATCTTATCATGTTGCCCCCACTCATCATTACCTGAAATTGTAGACACCTCGAATGAATCAAAAATTAATAGAAAATATTTTTATGGGACCGACTCAAGCACAATGTAGTCACTTCTTATATCCGATTAATTGTCTTGCAATTATTTATTCCCCGTAAGTGCAAGTGCACTTATAGTTGGAAAATTTTGAGGCTTAACTCTGTGTACTCTAAAGGCAAATAAGCACAATAAATAACAATGGTAAAAACAATTTTTGTGAATGAATCAAAACCTCGATTTATCGTGAATAGAATTAAACTTCAAATATTGAATGGTTTTTATTTTTCTTAAGTATGAAATACTTGTTATTAAATACTAAATATTCAAATATTAAATAGAGACTATTTATGATCACATATACATACATACATTTTCAGTTCGTGTGACATTGGTATTTTATTAATTTTATACTTCCACATTAGCATTTTACTTCAAAAGCAAACATCGGTGTTTACTCATCTAAATAATGATCGCATCCAGCGTCTTTGATCACCAAATTCAAAAGAAATTAAAAGTACTTGAAATCTTATCATAATTAATTATCGAAATAATCAGCACTAAAGAAGATCAAAATTAACGAGGGGTTCTAAGAATTCAGTAATTCACATTGATGGACTAATGATGATAGCCCAAACGTTATAATAATATATTCATAATATAAACTACATCTATATGCATATACACTTTGCATATATGTACCTATACAAAAATATGTACATAGTTGTTTACATCGGACAATACCTAGAATTCCCCATCTCTACGGATTTTTGTAGACAGTCTTCTGTATAAAACGGATATTGTAATTTGAGTTGCTTGCAATAGTGAAATTGTAAAAAAAAAAGCCAGCAAACTCCTCCAAAAACTCCTGAATCATGTTCAAGATTTTCGCCACGTAATGACGCATTGATGAATATTAACGGGGTCTTTGGTGTAATTAAAGCATGGAGTTTGTGTAGTAAAAGCCTTTTCCACAGTGTCTATAACGGCCAAATCAATCAACCTTGACCCTAGTGAATGTCTTGAGTCGACAACTACAACAAAGGGGAAGTGTTTAGTGAGAGGGAGTAAATGACAAAAGGGACACTGACTCCCCACATCTGAAAAAGGATTGAGTAAGCGTGTTATTATTGTAATGTTGTGATACATCCACTTTTCTGACCAAGAAGAGACCTTTAAGACGAGACGAGTTGACAATCACGGGAGTCTCCTTGGAGAGATGCTGATAAAAGAAATGAAAGATTCTCCATCAGATAAAATGGAAGACTATAATGGGAATAAGCCTATACATTTTCTGGAGATAAAAGAGTGTCCGAACAAGTCTGATGCATTTAAACGCCGGAAAATATACATATGGATTTTTTCCTCATCCAACAAAAGCTTGCTCATTCCCTTGAATGGCGTAAATGTTTCCATGTAAAATAAGGGACTATGTCAACATTATGGACATTATTAGTACGTATATATACATACATGCTCATGTGTATTCGGACTTCCTCCAGGCCTTTCTCTCTCTCTCTCTCTCTCTCTCCAGCAGTGAGTATTTAGCTGTAGTAAAAGGATTCTTCTGATTATGGAAGGACGTAAACAAACACCAAGTACCGCAATGAAGCCTTGGTCTGCTGGAGAGGGTTGTTGAACTTGACTATTATTATTATATGTAAGCCGTGTATTTCACAAGGAAAATAATTTTCGAGAGAGAGAGAGAGAGAGAGCAAGAGAGAAAATAAAACCTACGAAAGACAATTTTACTCTCACTGACTGATTTGTTAATTTTCTTTCTTTCTCTCTCTCTTTCTTAGCTTTGCCCCGAGAAGCTCATGTTACTGATGCAAATGAGGTGATTTTGGTGACGCCGGTAAACAGATAGGAAGGGAAGGGGTGAGAGAGTGCACGTCCTGCAAAAGAAAAAAAAAGACTCTCGGAAAGTCTCTTGTGAGAGGTTACAGACAAAAGCTGGGAGGGAAGCCTTTATCTGTGTATTTACGTACACTCAACCCTGTTTAAATTACATCAACACTTTTACTTGCATAATGAGAGGTTGAGGTCCTATTACTTTACTCCTCTTGTTTTTGTCATTTCAGGTATTTATTATTGTAGATATTATTGGGGGAGAGAGAGAGGCACATTATTGAGTCACTGACAAGGGTGTAGGGGCATAATAGTACGCAACGTTTTACTCAAGAACTTCGCCAGAAGCTCAGAATTTGATGGAATTTTTCTCATGCTCCTAATGCCCCTCGACTCGGGTTTCTTTCCCTGGATAGTGCATATGATTATGCAGGCATATACATCTATGTGTAGTTCGAGAATGATGTAACTCCTGATTTTATTAGTTAAAAAAAACAATAACTTTTCCCTCCTACAAGATTGGAGGGGGAAATGCAAGCAACACCTTTGTGTTTCCGCCTGTCTCTGCCTCATGTCTGTCTCTCTATTTTCTCTCTCTCCGTTTCTCTTGCTCTGTCAGTCTCTCTTTTTTTCTCTCTCTCCGTTTCTCTTGCTGTCTGTGTCCATTTTTCTTCGCATTTATCTCTTTCTCGTGCTCTTCTTCCATTTTCTGTCGCAGTTCTCTTTCTCTATAGCTCTTTCTCTGTCTCTCTGTCTCCATTTTTCTGATTATTTTCTCTTTTTCTGTCCATTTTTCTGATTATTTTCTCTTTTTCTGTCCATTTTTCTGATTATTTTCTCTTTTTCTGTCCATTTTTCTGATT